>JAHUTJ010060186.1:0-11245 GCA_036250325.1 Characodon lateralis
TATAATTCCACATGTGTTAATTCATAGTTTTGATGCCTTCAGTGTGAAGCTACAATATTCATAGTCATGAAAATAAAGACAACTCTTTGAATGAGAAGGTTTGTCCAAACTTTTGGTCTGTACTGTATATATATATATATGTATAGCTCGAAGAATACACACCTCTTATAAAGCTAATATCTTGGGTATGGCTTGCAGGTTAGATGATGTGTGGATCAGAACACATTTTCTATGTCTAAATAAGCATCAACATCAGAGCAAAAAATAAATCTTGTTTAAAATCATGTTATCTGAATAATAATGATGAAGAAAATTGTATTTAGCTGGGACTTGGCTGCATCCCTGGTCCAGAGCACCTGAATGAAATGGCTTAATAACCTTGTCAACATGCAATTTACTTCTACAGTCCAACATCAAACTTTTAAGCTAAAAAGTGAACATATGACAAGTGAAAAAATACTTTTATTTTCTGTCTGAGTTACTTATTAGATATAAAGTTATTGCTATTCTGAATTTAAACAGAATTTCTGTTCATCCCTGGGTGCTGCTTCGTTTTCAAATGTGACCTTTAAGTCCCTTCACCATCTGCTGTTTTGCTGCACTAAATGATAAAGCTTAATAATGTCTGACAGGTGAGGCTGCCACCTCATTTAATGTCTGGACACAAAAAGGTGAATGCTACCATAGCGAAATAGCACTATGTACCTAAAGAGACACACCATAAATTACCAACCAAATAAGGTGTTAAGATGAACCTGATATATATACTCCAGAACACAGCGTGGAGTGTTTCATCAAACTGCAGCTGTTTTCCACACAAAACTGTGACCTGACAGCACACAAGTCCTTGTCCCAGTTAAAAAAGAACATCTCAGATGCTACACAAAATCCCAAATCCCTTCGGCCCATATTTTATCAAGTAAAAACATCACGGTCATTGTTCCATTTAGCTAAATAAAAAAAGCCAAAAGCCCTTGGCCCATTTTTCAATGCTTAACACAGCCCTAAAGAGTCTGCAACAGTCCCAAGGAGCTTAATTCATGATGATTTCATTTAAGATACTTCTAAGAGAGAGTGCAAGATATATACTCTGATGGGTATTGATGTTTCCATGCACCCAGTGATGACAGTTATGGGGGGGCAGAAGGGCCAAAATCCAATAAATAATCATTAAATACATATTTAGAAATAAGAAAACAAACAAATAAGTAAACAGAATAAAGAATGTCAATAATTTATCAAATACAATGTACTGGTGACCTATCCAGGGTTTTCCCTGCTTTTCGCCCATTGACAGCTGAAGACAGGGACCAGCTACCATACAACCCTGCAAGGATAACTAAATACAGACAGTGAATAGATAAATGTGTTGTTTTTTTAATTTTTTAAACAAAATATTTTTATTGACATGTAATCTTTTGCTGACTCTCGCCCATAGATTGCTAGAGATAGGCACCAGGTCCCCCGTGACCCTGTACGGAAGAAGCGGTTATAGAAAATGGATGAATGGATAGATGGATATTATCTTTTGTATTTTATTATTTATCTATGTATGCATTCATTTCTACATATAATTATTCAATGATACCTGTTAAAATCATTTCATGATTTCTACCTTTCCTGACACTTTTTTCATACAGATGCTGTATGAGGGGCCTGTCAGTGAGCGGGCATTCTCAAAGATGACTGGTCTGTAGTTAACTGGCTGTGCAGGTTACGCTATCAGATCTATATGATGAGCCACACTAACAGCTTCAACTATGTCACTGTGCGGTGTCCCACAGGAGATATGTAAAAAAACAAATACTCAAATAACTATATTATTTTAACTTTCAAATAGAAATTCTTATGATTAAATATTTAATGTCATACTTTATAAATTATTGAGCTATTTAAATAATTATCTATTTTTTATAATTAATGTAAAGTTTATGTATATAATGACTTATTGAACTTATGCTTCTCAGACTCAGGTCAGTCCACCAGGGGGCGGTCTAGTTTTGCTGGACAGCTACAATAGGCAGCTGCGTTGTCTTGGTTAATGTCGTTGCTGCTGCACAACGGTTGCAGAAGAAGAAGAGTGGCAGCGAGGAAGCAAAACAGTCTGGTTGCCCGTAGAGGATGTTATTGCTGTGAGAGAATGTTGCTGGAAGATTATTGTAAAATGTTAGGATGCTGGTTTAGAGATGTTATGGCAATATCGTGTTTATTAGGTGATGAGTTATTAAAGACAAACATGGCATGTGTCTTGACTTAATTTTTTTAAATCTTTAAAATTTTTATTAGTTTAGATGGTGCCTCTAATTAAGTTAGAGACTAAGCTGCGAGTTCCCCTTTTGTCTGTTGTCTTTCAGATGCCGCAATAAATAAGGAATTTCTACACAAACATAAACTACATTATGGGCCAGCTCATATCATCAGAAGAAGAGCTTGCTGACCTGAAGAAGACAGTTGGCTTTGTCATGTATGATGCCATGGTGGAGGGGGGAGCGACTCCTGACCTCTCAGTGGTGCACCCTCTGCTCCTAGCCAATCAAAATGAGGATTCTGTCTCCCAGGCCTGTCTTCATGAACACCTGCAACAGGTAAAGAGGTTTTACAGGAAGCTGTGACAGTGTGTATCTCAGAAAATCGAAATATAATCATAAAAAGTATTTCCACATTCAATTTGAAAAGTTAAAAGTAATTCTTTACAGGGTTTCAGTTTTTTTTTTTTTTTGGCTTCTTTTTGCTATCTGGTTGAATTTAACTTGCAAAACCCAGGTCTGATTACTGCCAGGAGACCACAAAGGAGGTCACAAAAGAACCTACAATAACATCTAAAGCTACAAAGATCTCACCTCCCTGCGTTAATTAGTGTTTATGATTCAACAATAAGAAAGACACGAGCCATCCATTCATCATCCATTGGAGAGTTTCAAGCTAAAAAACTACTGCTGAGGTAAAAGAATACAAAGGCCTGTCTCACATTTCCCCCCCAAAAACATCTTGATGATCCCCAACAATGATGAGACAAAAGTGGAATGTTTTGGAAGGTGTGCGTCCTGTTGCATCTGGTGTAAAAACATCATACGTACAGTTAAACATGGTGGTGGTATTGTGATGGTCTTGAGCTGGTTTGCTTCTCAGAACCTGGACTTGGAGTAATTAATAGAACCATGAATTCTGCTCTCTACCAGAAAATCCTGAAGCATATGTCAGTTCTTAACCTTAAGCTCAAGTCACTTCAGGTGTGGAGCAGGACAGTGTTCTGAAGCACACCAGCATGTCCACCTCTGTAAGGCTAAATAAAAAGGGTTTTGAAAAGGCCTAGTCAAATTCTGGACATTCATTCGACTGAAATGCTGTGGCATGATTGACAGTTTAATCCCACCAAAAGTGCCACAACCAGCCATCAGGTTTACAGGTCATCATTTATTTTGAATTAACTTGGGTTATCTTTGTCTGATATTGAAATTAGTTTGATGATCTAAAATATGTAAGTGCAACATCAAAGCAAAAGCTGAAGAAATCTTTAATGGTACAGATCATATAAATAAATCACACATAACATGTGGAGTGACATGGAACCAATCAGCCTGTTGCTCTGCTGAGGTGTTTAGGAAGTCCAGGTAGGTTTAATAGTGTTATGAAATTTCACTTTTTGAATTGAAATGATATTCCGATTTATTGAGATGCACCTGTAGCCTGAAGGAAGCAAGACCCTGTGGAGAGTAAGTTTGAAAAGCTCTGAATGGATGAAATGCTCACTGAGCACCTTAAATCCACTGAGGTGCGGATGGCGATTTATGGAAGGAGTGGTAAGACAGTTTCCTTGAATCAGTTAATAAAGAAGGATTGTACAGAATAAAGCAGAACTCTATTAAGAATAAAGAATTGGATCCCTGCTGGGGATGGTGAAAAGGTCACCAATCAATACATGGGGAAACCAGGGACCAATATAATGATGACAAAATGCTGCTAATGGAGTAGATTTATGTAATTGAGAAAAAAAAGCAACAGTAAACATTGTACTTCAGCCCTTGTGTGGTTTTAACATGATTTTTATACAAAAAGGCCTTTATCTTTGCTTCATTTCACTCAGATTCAGAGGGACCTTGGCAAACGGGCACCCACCTACCTGAGGGATCTGATTGGTCGACTGTCAGCCTTTTCAGATGAGCCACGCCTGGCTGGCCTAGTGGGTTTAGTGGTCACTATGGTGATGGATGTGGCCTACACATCATCGAAAGAGTCATCAGGAGTGAAAGGGAGGCCAGCGTCATGGCAGGTAAACCCTCAATTCAAGTGATGAGGAAAATATGTGGAAGCAAAGAGTGCCCCCTGAAATATTAACAGATTATATTATTTCTATTTATGTTCAACTCCTGTCCTGATTGACAGGAAGCCAGAAGAGACAGGCAATATCACTGTATTTAATAGGCATATCACAAACAACAGTCTGGACTGCAATACATGTTGGATAATTATTTAAGTATCAGGCATTCAGGCTTTTGTGACATTTGTTGTGTAAGCAGCGTACAACGTTTTAGAAGGCATAGAGGTGGTAAGGTGGTCACATCATTAAGAAAGTACAACTAAATTGTTTTAATGCCAAAACAGAATCAGCTTTTTCAATAAAACCTTCTTGAGAGGGAAATATTGTTTTTTATTTTCACCAGTAGCTGCATGGACAGCTCATTATATGGTAGTGTGTGTTTGCTACGAGCCTAAAGTAGGAATGCATCGACACTTCTTAATTATATCGATATTTGAGCTTTCACTCTCCTTGTCATGGAATAGGGGCTGGCTGGGTTTGAAAATCTCAAGGTTACAGTAAAGATCTGCAGTCTCTCAGAAACACACATGGAGATGGTTGTTTTAGTAATGCTAGGTGGGATAACGCCTAATATAAGATGCTAAACTTAATCATATTGTTTTTGCTGTTTTACTGCAGCACCCCTCTGACACCGAGGCGAAAGTTGCTTCTGGTTCTACTAAAATAAACTTTTGACCTCTTATGACGTGCATGCTGGTTTTGTATCTTCTTACATAATGCTTAAAGAGTAATCATAATCACATAGAGTTGTCATGTCAAAGCTTTACAAAATCTAGACAATGGAAATTGGCCTCAAAACTCAAAATTGGTGCAAATCTGTTTTTTATTGACAAAACCTTGGATGTGAAAGTAGAACATCTCATTAAATTTCAAGTTTCTGGACATTGGCATAAGCTTTATGAAAAATATGGAGAGAGGAGGTCCATCAAAGGTGTACGGGAAGGAAGAACTATTTGATAGATGCAAGGTGCTATGAGGAAAATAGAACAGTATGTGATGTAACCATGGAAACCTTACTGTGATGCCATCTCAATGAGGCAGAGCAGAATGTAGGTGCTGTACAGGTCGAAAATGGTATTCCTAAAACCAGATTACACTATTTAGACAGTTTCTTGTGCTCAGCAGCTTTTTGAGAATAAAATCTAATTTGAGCTGCTCTGAATTATCTTGTGATTACATTTACAGTTACAATTACAGTTACATTTTAGTAGTCCCTAAACCTAAGCCTAAACTGTGCATCAACTCTCAACTAAAATGATGTTTGGCTCTGGCATGAAATAATTTTGTACCCAAAATCCCTTGAAAGCTTTGCAATTTGGCATTGTTGCTGCATCCACTGGACTGCCAGGCTGTCATAAAGCTGTATTTGTCTGTAATTGAGATCTTTTGGCTGACAGTTTTGGTCTCTGACTTCAAATGCACTTTATTAAACCTTTTAAAAGGTTTGAAATAACCACACGCACCATGACAAGCTCCCAATGTGTTTATAGACATTTTAAAAGCAAATTTTAAAATAGAATGAGATGAGTTTTTTTTTTTTTTTTTTTTTACCCCCAGTGGTACATTTACCTTAGTTTTTGAATGTGGCAACTGAACCAAACAGATTTTGGCTGATTTGCAGATCGATGTTTGAAAGGCGGTTTCTTTTTAGTCTTGAACTCAATATAACATACTTGAATTTTCACCCTTTAGCAGCGAGTCTTGGAGCTTCAGGAGGTTATGGAGGAGTACCTGAAGCGGTGTAGGATCAGCCTGAGCGATAAAAGAAGGCTGATTGAGGACTCGGTCCGACTCGAGGCCCAGTTAAGCCTCATCCTCACTCAGCTGAAGAGCTGTCTGCTCGGGGGGGACTGTGACTCCAGGTACAGCGCTGAGAAGGAACTGACAGGGAAAAAAGGCAACATGTTGGATACACACAGCAAGGTGGCTATGACAGATAATACAGCTCTTTTCCTGTCTCTTCCTGCAGATCTCTCAGACACTGGGCCACTGGAGCTGCATTTCACACCCAAATGTTGGTTCATCTAGCTTGTTTTGAAGGCAAGCCTGAGCCTTTATCTGCAAGGGCAGCACTGGATCAATACATGGAAGACCTCAAACAGATCAAAGCTGCCTACAGGTTAGTATAAATGAACCCAATGGATGCATTGATTGATAGATTTATGAATAGATTAATTATTGAATAGTCATTAAATTATGTCAAACTGTACTGTTTTAGTGTTTTTGCTGAATATTGGAAAATTTATGAAAACTGACTTGTGATGATAATTATCCTATTTTGACACTAGATCTTCTCTGAAAGCGTAACCTTTATAAAGCGTACTGATAATGGAAGTTACAGAGCGTACTGAGACAGATTTTCAATTATTCAATATTCAGCTTGGGTCTGTCAGAAAAGTGCAGCGCCAACATTTCACCTTGCATTTAGTCAGTAAAGATATTCTGGCAGATTGTTAAAAGCTGCGGTTTTTACATAATCAACACTACATTTATTGGTAAGAATTTCTAAACCACATCTTGTGAAATGTCTCATAAGGCGGCACATCCACAAATATGTTTTTGCATCATCGTTCTTCTTTAAATCCTGTCTTACCTTTATCTCAATTTTTGCAGGTGTTATAAGTCTGCTACGGTCTGTGTTCTGAAATGCCGAGGTTTTCTGGCTAAATCTGACCCGTCCCAAGATGTGCCAGAGGATGGCGCCATGACAGGACTCACCGTGACTGACAGAGAGATGGGAAAGAGCGTGACAATCCCACTCTCTGTGATGGAGGTAGAGATAGGTACATGTTCATTTACTCTACCAATGTTATTATATGTTTCAGTGAAGTTGTTTTTACTGAAATAAACTGTATTTATCAGGTCGAAGAATGCAAATCTCTGGGACAAGCATGTGTACCCAAGTTCACCTCAGCCTCATCACCTCAGATCACTACGCCCTGGC
Source organism: Characodon lateralis (assembly GCA_036250325.1). NCBI lineage: Eukaryota > Metazoa > Chordata > Actinopteri > Cyprinodontiformes > Goodeidae > Characodon > Characodon lateralis. The sequence continues at coordinate 7,263 of JAHUTJ010060186.1, forward strand.
ATACCTGGACCACCTTTTCTCTGACAAAGGGCCTTTTGCAGCGCTGGAGAACTACTTTATCAATGCTAGTGAGAGACTAGCAATTTACAGAACTGATCTACAAAGTAAAAACAAGACAGGGCTGATAAAAGCTGCACAAAACAGTGAAGATGGGTGCCTTTTAGACAAGACAGGGGGAATATCTGAGCAACAAAGTGTGGACACAGCAGAAATGAAAACAAAAAGAGTAGAGCCAAAGAAAAGCAATGAACACGATGTAAGTTTAAAACTGAGTATTGTTGAAACAGAGCCAGAGGAGAGCCTCACTCACACTCAATCCTCTGCTTAAGGGAAATGAAAAGTTGTACTCAAACAGTTGAAGTTATGACCTTTATGTTTGTAATTCACTCATAATAAAATATTTTTATTGATTTGTTAGCAGGACAGCAAACCAGAGCTGCAACCTCTGTCGCTACAAAAAATCAAGTGGCATGTGCAGGTTCTCATATGACTGGATGCTAGTGGAAAAATTGGGGTTTCACTATTGTTATGAAATGTGTTCAGTTTCCTATTAAAGCCAAACAGTTGGTTTCCCAGTTTTACTAGTTTTACAGCTTCAAGAGTGACCTTGTCTGCATTGTTCGCTACGGTGTCTCTTATCTTCCTCTTGACAATAGGACTAAGATTCTCTACAGGGTTCAAGTCATGCTAGTTTGATGGCCAGTCAAGTGCAGTGATACCATGGTCATTAAAGGAGGTATTTTCTGCAGTGCAAGCATATGTCAAGTCCTTCTAGAAAATCAAATCATTGGACTTTAGGAAACTTGTATTTTGTGTCTCTCTGCTCATCCGCCAGACAGTGGGACCTTGATTTCCAAATGAACGCAATATTTACAGTCCAGTCTGTTTTCTCTAGCCCATGTGAGATGCTTGTTACATTGTCACTGGTTCAGGAGTGGCGTTACACAAGAAATGTGATGACAATTGTAGAAAATTTGATTATGAATGTAGTCCATCTATATTTCAATGTATGGTGTTCTTAAAGCGCTGACTGCAGCTGTCACATCTTCTGAATCCCCCTTGATCTTTGAATGGCTTTTCTTCACAATTCTCTCAAGATTGTAGGCTTTCCTGTTGTTTTTGCAACTTTTTGTACCACACCTTTTCGTTCCGCTTAACTGCATTGAAATGCTTGGAGACACCACTCAACTGGTTCTTTAGATATGACCTATTGTGGTTTACCTTCCTTGTGTCTGCTGGACAGCTGTCAATCAGCAGCCGGACAGCTGTCAATCAACAATTTTTCCCATTATTATTTAAGCCAAAATGTAAAATTTCTGTATGACCACAATATAATTTTTTTTGTTGGTCATATGCAATGTTGTACTATTCTGAGAAATAAAACTAGTTTTTATGTGCTGCAAGCCATAATCATTAAAATGATCTGTCCGTCCAGTTTTTTTGTTTATGCTGAATATATGGAAACAGCCACGAGTGCCCCAAATTGGTCAAGTTATTATTTGCTGAATTAATCAGGAATCAGGATATACTTCCAGGCACTGTGTGGTGACTTTATCTTCATCAGTGTAGACAGAGTGTTGGCATTGCACAGTCTGAAATTTACTAATGTATTGGTTCACTGCTGCAACATTTGGGTGGCACATGGGAGTAATACATTTGTCCTAGGCCACTAAAATGCAATCAGATACACAATTGGGATATCTAAGTATAGAGTGGGTATAACATTTCATCTAAACCCCCCAACCTGAGCAATGCTTCTGGTATACTTTGTTCATTTTGGTTACTTTGTGTCTACTGACTCTCAAGAACATATAAGAAGCAGTCATTGACATCTGTTGAACCACAGTGAGAAATATCGATAAACATGTAACAGTGGTGAAACTTACCAGGAGTAGTCGGCCTACCAAAGGTACTCCAAGTGCACATGCATAATTCATCAAGGTCACTGGACAAAAGTGCCATCCATGGGAAAGTTCCAAGGGTGAAAACAGCTACTGACCAGAAGTAACACAAAGGCCTTTGTTACATTTGTTTAAGTAACATCTTGATGATCCCCAAGACTTAGTTCGTCCCTTCGTCGTCTTCCGCTTATCAGGGACCGGGTTGCGGGGCAGCAGACTCAGCAGAGACACCCATACGTCCCTCTCCCCAGACACCACCTCCAGCTCCTCGGGGGGAGCCCAAGGCGTTCCCAGGCAAGCCGAGAGACATAGTCACCCCAGCGTGTCCTGGGCCATCCCCTGGGCCTCCTCCCGGTGGGACGTGCCTGGAACACCTCCCGAGGAAGGCGTCCAGGAGGCATCCGGTATAGATGCCCGAGCCACCTCAACTGGCTCCTCTCAATGTGGAGGAGCAGCGGCTCTACTCCGAGCCCCTCCTGGATGGCCGAGCTCCTCACCCTATCTCTAAGGGCGTGCCCGGCCACCCTACGGAGGAAGCTCAGCCGGGATCTTGTTCTTTCGGTCATGACCCAAAGTTCATGACTATAGGTGAGGGTAGGAACATAGACCGACCGGTAAATCGAGAGCTTCGCTTTTCGGCTCAGCTCTCTCTTCACCATAACGGACCAGCACAGTCAATTCAAGAATCCTTCATGAGGACTAATATATCGAGGCACGTGACGTCGTCTGGTATGGCGGAGCCGGGGTCCCACCCTGGAGCCAGGCCTGGGGTCAGGACTAGCTGGAGAGCGCCTGGTGGCCGGGTCTCTCCTCGCGGGACCCGGCCGGGCCAAGCCCGAACGAGAGACGCGAGGCCATCCCCCAGTGGGCCCACCCCCTGCAGGGGAACCGTGAGGGACCGTGCAAAGAGGATTGGGGGGCGGACGAAGGTGGAGACCTCAGCGGTCCGATCCCCGGATGCTTAGGCTGGCTCTAGGGACGTGGAATGTCACTTCGCTGGGGGGGGAAGGAGCCTGAGCTTGTGCGGGAGGTCTAGAGATATCGACTACAAATAGTCGGGCTCACCTCCACGCACAGCGTGGGCTCTGGAACCCATCTCCTTGAGAGGGGTTGGACTCTCTTCTACTCTGGAGTAGCCCACAGGTAGCAGCGGCAGGCTGGTGTGGGTTTGCTTGTTGCCCCCAAGCTCAGCCATCTCGTGTTGGGGTTTATCCCAGTGGATGAGAGGGTCGCATCCCTGCGCCTTCGGGTTGGGGATAGGTCTCTGACTGTTGTTTCGGCCTATGGGCCGAGCAGTAGTGCGGAGTACCCGGTCTTCTTGGTGTCCCTGTCGGGTGTGCTGGATAGTGCCCCTCCCGGGGACTCCATTATTCTGCTGGGGGACTTCAACGCCCACGTGGGAAACGACAGTGACACCTGGAGAGGCGAGGAATGGCCTCCCCGATCTGAATCCGAGTGGTGTTTTGTTATTGGACTTCTGTGCTAGTCATGGATTGTCCATAATAAACACCATGCTCAAACATAAGGGTGTCCATCAATGCACTTGGCACCAGGACACCCTAGGCAGGAGGTCAATGATCAACTTTGTTGTTGTATCATCAGACCTTCGACCGCATGTTTTGGAAACTCGGGTGAAGAGAGGGGCTGAGCTGTCCACTGATCACCACCTGGTGGTGAGTTGGATCCGCTGGAGGAGGAGAAAGCCGGACAGACTTGGCAGGCCCGAGCGCATAGTGAAGGTCTGCTGGGAACGCCTGGCGGAGCCCTCGGCCAGGGATGTATTCAATTCCCACCTCCGGGAGAGCTTTGACCAGATTCCGAGGGATGTTGGAGACATAGAGTCATGTGGACCATGTTCTCTGCATCTATAGTCGATGCTGCCGCCCGTAGTTGCGGCCGTAAGGTCTGCGGTGCCTGTCGCGGCAGCAATCCCAGAACCCGGTGGTGGATACCCTGCAGTAAGGGATGCTGTCAAGCTGAAGAAGGAGTCCTATCGGCTGTGGTTGGCTTGTGGGACTCCTGAGGCGGCTGACGGGTACCGTGAGGCCAAGCTTGCTGCGGCCCGGGCTGTGGCAGAGGCAA
>JAHUTJ010060188.1:0-11238 GCA_036250325.1 Characodon lateralis
CGGATTGGTCAAGCAGGGGAAGCCATGGCGGACCATAGCAGCAAAAGCTGTGAGTAAATTGTGGAAAATTACACTTTGTGTGACACAAATTAACTTCTACAATGTTTTTAGAGCGGGAATATAACTATGTAGACGTGAAATATCTGCTTGATTTATCAGGACATCGCTTAATAACATAAACTGTTAGAAATCACTTGTGTTAAACGTTCACTGTGATGACTGCCAGCGGGAGCTTAGTGCCGGGAGTCCGGTCAGATCTCTACTGGGCTAGCTCGCCCCACCGCCAGTAGGGTGGGCGAGGCGAGCCGGTTACTACACCGGGAACGGAAAACTCCGAACACGTCGGAGCACGTTTGAAATTAAGCGCTTCCGGGTCAGCCTCGGCGTTGGTACATTCCCTTTCCGGTTGATTTTCTGAAATGTAAAAGTGTTTTCTGACATGTAAAAGTGTTTTCTGAAATGTAAATTTGTTTTCTGAAATGTAAATTTGTTTGTAAAATGTTTTGCACCCCCTGGCCACTGTACATTACTCCTTTATTCCCTTTAAAATAGTCTTAACTAATCTTTTTTTTTTTTTTTGTTTCAACTGATAAGTACACCACACAGGTTGTCAATAGGTAGTGGGTCTGGACTATATTTTTACCCTTGATACCTAAGGGTCATATTCTTTTAGAAGAAAGTTTATTTATGCAACTGTGAGACAAAAATTACATTGAGATATAGCCCTGTCAGTAATAAGTATGTTCACAGTAATAATTTAGGGTCAGAGAAATGCTATGAGACTTCCTGGTAGGTGGCTGCATTGACTGTGGACTTCAGAAAACACAGTGGACCAACACCAGCAGATGACATGGCACCCTAAATCATCCCAGACTGTAAATACTTTACACTAAACCTGAAGCAACATAGATTCTGTGCCTCTCCACTCTTCCTCCAGACTCTGGGACCTTGATTTACAAATAAATTGCAAACTTTACTTTAATCTGAAAAGAGGACTTTGGACCACTGAGCAGCAGTCCAGTTATTTTTCTCCTTAGATGCTCCTAGGTCATCTGTAGGATTAATCTGTACTAAGTGGCTCAGTCCACTCCTTCTGATAGTCTCCTAAATTCTTGATTGAATTTTGCTTGAAATTCTTCTAAGGCTGTGATTGTCCTTGTTGCTTGTGCACTTTTTCCTACCACCCATTTTCCTTCCACTCCACTTTCCATGACTATGTTTGGATACAGCACAACAACCAGCTTCCTTAGCAATGATCTTTTGTGACTTATCCTCCTAGTGGAGGGTGTCAATGACTGTTTTCTGGACATCTGTCAAGTCAGCAGTCTTCCCCCTGATTGTGTAGCCTTCTGACCTGGACTAAGGGACCATTGAGATGTTCAGGAAACCGTTGGAAGAGGTTTGAGTTATTTAGCTGACTAGAGTGTAACACCATGAGTTTACAATATTATTTTCTTTACAATATTTGCATTTTGTCAGACACCGAATTTTGGATTTTCATTATCTGAAAGCCATAATCATCAACAATTACAAGAAATAAAGGCTTAAAACATTTTGCTCCATGTGTAATGAATCTATATAATACATGTTCATCAATTTGAATATGTAAAATGGGTTTCACTTCTTGAAATGAGTGACAAAATAGAAAACGTTTTTTTCAGGATATTGTAATTTTTTTAGGTGTACCTGTATAGCAGTGAATTTGAAAAACTTATCAGCAAATCAACATTTTGCACCAAATAAGTTATTTACTTTCAAACACTCACATTGATTTTTCTTTTCAGTTTAAAAAAGTTAGCTCCAAGCCTTTCCCTCTTTATGGGGCAGGAAAGACATAGGGCTGATCAGATTCTTACCTATCGCCTACACCAATCATTGCTGATACCACAATTAGTATTCATGGAAATCAGTGGCGGATGTTGGTTTTTCAAGGAGGGGAAGCTCAATTTCAAGATCGCTGATTCGCTCATTTCGCTGTCAATCAAAAAGGCATTCAGCCTCAGACAGATATTCCAATCATCATGCAGAAGCTGAGCATCCGGGCCAGCTGAAGCCAGCCCACTGCCCCATGGACCCCCAGAGACGCTGAGCGTCCCATGGGCAGAACAAAGCCCAGCATTTTTGCTTCGCTATTGAACTCACTGTTTTAAAACACTGTGAAGCTGGGGGAATGAGTGAGAGGAAAGCCGCGTCGTTACCAGTGATAAGAAGCTGATTCTGAACAAAAGTTGAGCGTGTTGTAGCACATATTTAGTCAATGACACAACAGTTAATATTTGATCACTTATTTTTTTGACATTTTAGGAGAAGCTGAGCTTCCCTTGCAGTCTTAGAGCAATCACCACTGATGGAAATGCTATTGATTTTTTATAAGGCGTGCCAACTTGAACATTGGAAATGCAACAATTACATTCAGTCTTTTATTGCTTTCTATCACACTTTTTGTAGAAATATGGGAAAACTATTTAGCCTTTTTTGCTTTTCACACATCAAACCGTCAAGTGCATTCACATAGATCCAAGCAATTAGCATCTTCAGATATTTCCTATGTTATTATTCTTAATACCCCACAGGGTGTCAATAGGTAGTAGGTCTAGACACTACTATTACCCTTGCTACCTAAGGGTCATATTCTTTTAGAAGAAAGTTTATTTATGCAACTTTGAGACAAAAATTACATTGAGATAAAGCCCTGTCAGTAATAACTGTGTTTACAGTAATAATTTAGAAACAGCAGATTTCAAGAATCCACATAAGTATATGATGTTAAGATAAGTATTTTTTGCTTACTGTTACTTGGCTGATATTTTTATCTGATAAAGATATTTGTGAAAAATAAATAAATTAATTAATTAAAAATATCTCAACTTTCTTAACTTAATCTTAACAGATTACTTTAGATTACTTTTGAATTACTATTCATTAACTGCAGGGAAAAGGCTATCCAAACTAAAATGGTCCTAAGTGGAAAAAGCCGCAGATCATCATACTACTATTACTATATTTGACAATAGTTATTATTTTTCTTTTTTCCTTTTTTTTTTTTACCGTGTCCTGTCTGGTTGACTAGCACTCAGAATTGTTGTCTGAGTGCCAAGAAGAAGTCCAACATATTTGCTTTCAAAAGTGGAGCATTACGGCTAATGCTCTGTAATGCTTTGCTTGATATTTGTAAAAGAAACTTTATTAGAAACTGCTTTAGGATAATTTCAATTGCAATGGACACGGAGATGGAAACAAAAAGGAAAAGAAAAGAAGCAAGATAGAGACATGGTGCAAAAAGGAAAAAGGGAGAGAAAGACAAAAATAGATGAGAGAAAGAAAGGTGAAGAGAATACAAGATAACACCCTAGAAGACTGCTTCAATACCTGAAGAAACATATAAAAACAGCATTGTTACTGAAAAGTACACGGTACTAATGCATGCAATATGTATCTAGTGGTAACTTCAGCTCAATATAGATCACCTTTGTATCTGTTAGCACCTGAATCTAAACACCAGTGTAAGTACGTGCCTGCTTGTGTATATAAAGTTTATCCATTAAAATATGCGATAGCAAGTGTGAGGAGCCACAGACCTGCCCCCTAGACCTGAGACAGACACGGAGGAATCCGAGCCACAGACATCCACAGGCCCCCCTGAGCAAGGGAACTCCGAGAGGACTGCAGAGGACAGCCCCAGGGGAATCACCTGGAGAGCTGCTGGACGAGCCCACAGGCCCCGCCAGCAGCCGTGTACGCCGGACCAGATCCAGACATGGACCCAGAGACCTGAGACACCGGGGCACATAGAATAGAATAGAATAGAATAGTCTTTATTGTCATTGTACTAGGGGTTACAACAAAATTGAGGGGGCTTGTGCTGGGTTACCATACACCACAGTAGGATAAACAAAAAAAAAAAACACTCCCCAAGCAGAGGCCCAACAGAGCCAGGGGGCCCTTGCCATGGCAAGCAGCCACCGGGAGTGAGCCAGCATACACACTGGTGTGAGCAGACACCACAGAGCACTGTACTCACAACGGACTCCCCGACCTCACACTAAGATGGGACAAACTCACCTGGTGAGATGTTCCTGCCCAGCCGCTCACACCTGGGGCAGGTGCCCTTCACCATGCCCCTGCAACCACACAAACACACCACACCACCGCCACTGCAACGACAGCCCAGGGTGAAACACCAACCAGCTCAGCTCCACTGTCACCCTTCAGCCGATCCAAATGCCGGTGACCCCACATCCAAAAAGAGGATACAACCCCCACCCCCCCAGCTGTCAGACTGGTCAACAAAGCCAGGGACAGAGATCCCAAAAAATCCAAACAACCAAGAGAGAGCTGAATGCCGACCCCCAAGACCCGACTTCCAGCCCGGACCTCGACCAGAAAGCCCGGTCCTTCTGCCAGCCTCCAACCCCAGGCAGCAAACAGCGAACAGGGGTGTGTAAAGACCCCAAACCTACCTCCACCCGCTCAAATGTGGTGTTGATGCGTATTGTTGCATAGTGCTTTTGAAAAGAAAAATAGGTGGGGAAGAGGGTCTTCCATGCCTCCCCACCAACCAGAACCTTCAATGTCTACTTGCAACTTAAGCCTTAGAGGCTGTCGCAGACACCAGAGCTGAAGTTAATAAATTACACTCACTCTGGATGCCATTGAGCCCATCCCCAGGGCCCTACATGTGCATGTAATGTTATGAGTGTCTAAGTGTCTATATTAAGGAGGAGTTGGGGGCAAAATGCTCTCCCAGGGAGGCAGCTCCCTAGCTGACCCCACTAAGTGTTATGTTTCGCCAAGTTCCAAAAATGGAGGGAGGCACAGGCACATGCACTGGGCCCAAGGCTAGGGACAGGCACCGGGCCTTGAGGACTGACCCCAAAACCGGGACCAACACCCCCAAAAGTGTGGCCCCACTCCAAAAAAAAAAGCAGACCAACTGGCCCAGTGCAACAAGAATACACCACACATGGGGGGGACACGACCATTATGCCCAACCACCCCCAAACCCATGGGGCAGAGCCAACAGAGCGCCCAGTCCCCAATGCCCCTCAGCCCAGCACCGGACCGCAGCCACAACCAGGCCAGCGGAGCAACAAAACACGCCCCACACCAATACCGAGGTGGCCAATAAACCACACCCAACCCAAAATGGCAGGACCACCCAAATGCAAACCCTGAGCCAGCATAGGCACATACACCCCCCATAGACAAATTTCTTCCTTGTTTCTCTCACTGTCTGCTGCCGCTCATTTAATCTTTCCCTCAGCTCTCTCTCTCCCTTCATTGGTCTCAGCTGTTTTTCATCTTCTCCTGATTCTACATTCACCTGTTTGCTATGCCTTCTCGCCCGTCTTCCTTCTCTATATATTGGTCCCGCCCGTCTTCCCTCTCTATATATTGGTCTCTGGTTGTCTTTTTGCTGGTTTCTTCCATTCTCCTGACCCATGCTCTTTTTCCCTGCCTTATGGTATGTGTTCATTCCCAGTTTTCTGTTTGTGCTCTTCATGCCATTTTGTAAATATTTGTTGTTCATTAATTATTGTTTATCGTTATCCCTTGGCTTTTCTTTTACCTGCACTGGATCCCACTGTAAATACACTATGATGGAGGGCAATTACAATTACACATTGCACTAATTTGGTTTGGATAGGTTTCATTTGAAATCATTTGAACACTGCTACTGTATTTACTCAGGGCATCATTGTCTGATATAGAAATTGGTTTAATGATCTGTGACATTTAAGTGTGACAAAAGATGACAAAAGGTCTTTAACAGGTTTTTTAACAGGATTAAATATATATTTGAATAACACAATAATTTTGTAAGGTTATAATTTTATACATTAAGAGCTTTTGAACAGAAAAATATTGAAAAAGTTGAAATTGTATTCAGTACAAGAAATACACAAAGCAGAAATAAAGGGAAGTAATCCACAAGTATTGTTTTAAAATACAAACACATGACCATCTTCTGAAAATTCTTATTTTACTTTGATCAGAATGAATTGTCAACAAGTGACATCCGAGTTGTTACAGGAATCTATTTGGTTGAGAAAAAAAAAGGAAAAACACAATTTACCCAGTTTTCATAAGGAAATCAAAATTTCAGATGGTGCACATTGTAAGAATGGGAATTCCATTACATGAACCAAAATCTAAAATTAGTTTAAATGAGGCCAAATGAACAGAATCTCAGCTGAGGGTGTAGAATTGAGTGGAGGGACAATAGGAAGAACATATTAAAAAAAGTTCTGATTTAATTACACAGAGGTTAATAGATTTGGACAGCATGAAGGAGCTGCCAGGTGGGAAGGATTGTATGAAGATGAATCTGAAATGATCACAGAAAATCAAGACAGTGACGGGCAGCTGTGATTTATGAGCAAGCAGGCCAAGTATAATCAGCACAATCACTGAGGAAGGAGTCATGATGAAGTAGTGTGACCAAAGAGAAGCAGCTTATCGTGTCAAAGCTGTAAATCATTAATCTGAGCTTATTATTGAGCAATGCTGTATTGATCAGTAGTAACAGCATATAGCACGGCAACTGTAATTTTAAATCGAGCACTATTTTGTGCCAGTCAACTGTGACGCAATACAATGTGAGCAATGAATCATTAACACTATGCACGTCATGCTGTGACAATTATAAAGCATTTCATAAGTAAAAATATACTTAATAACTTTTAGCTGAATGGGTTTAGGATATGTAGGGACTTCAAGGAAATTTTTCTATCAGATAACTTTCAAATTCTATCAAAGTAGGGTTTTTTTGATGTTGAAATTATGATTATCGAATAATTAATATTTATCAAGTATTATAATTAACAATCATAATTTGACAAAATTAATTTCTTAACCAAAATCCTCATTTATGAATCGAAGCCAGAGATGTCCTCTGGTTTTCTAATTGTGGCTCAACGCCTTTGATAATTTCAACCGTTAAATACTCAGTAATAATTGATAACTTACCAGAGATGTCACTGTTTAATCAACCGTTTCTGCCGAAACGTGTGGAACTTTAACCTTATTTTGACTGACAAATCACAGTTGCACAAAATAAACACAAAACGCCTTCTCTTTATCTATGTGAATNAATCACAGCCTGATACAATCCGCTCTTCCGATTTAATAATCTTCACCTAATCAAACATGCAAAGTTCTACACACAAGGACAAAAATATCTAGCTGAACAAAATAAAACAAAACAGCAGTGGGTGTGTATGAGATCAAACCAGCAGTTATGGCCAAAGTGATAATATGACAAGGGAATATGGTGTTGAACGAAACTTTGGGAGTGCAGCCTGCCAGAAAGTGTAGCTCAGTGAGATGCAAAGTCATAAAACATCCCCCAACTCTGGGCGGGGGTGAGCACTCAAGGAGTTATAAAACTTTTGGCGGCAAGCTAGTAAGCAGTAAAGTTGAAGAGAAAGAAAATGGTGAATTTCCCCATGAAGTTATTATAACAGTTCAGTTTCACAGCGCACCTGCGCGCAGGTGTTTGCACGGTAAAGACACACTTGCGAGGCACGGAGGTCTCCGAAAGTACCAGCAAGTTTCAAAGCAATGGCATGCACATACAATTCAGAAAACATTAGACTCTAAATGGCGACTCTAATCGCACTAAAATTTCCTACTCTATCCTGCCCATGGTATTCCTAATAACGAAATAAAAATAAAAAGGATGGGTTTTACTTTGTTGAAGTCTTCCTTCTGAGCAGAGGGAGAGAGGAGGAGGTCGGGAGTTGGAAGTTAACGTGCGTCCACAGTTAACTTCGGGAAGAGCGGTCAAACTTCGTCCTTTGGCCTCCTTGGCGAAAAAGAAAAATATGATTTGACCGTCAGCAGTTGACTAGAACCAAGCAAGGAGGGAAAGTTGCCTCTCCTTGAAACTCCGTGGTTTTGGTTACGTGTTAAACTCACGTCTTTGATCGGCAAAGTAAAATTTCTGGCCTTCTCATTCCAGAAACCTCATTCATGAATTGTATGTTGGCCAACGAAGGAGGATAAATGAAATCCACTTGGGACTCTTCCCCAGAAATTGATGCACTTCAGTTGCTGGTCCGGCTTCCATCGTGAGAAGCTGCTTCTTTCAAATGTTCGCCTTCCAATATTGCCTCCTGTGACGTCAGACCTGGGACGGCCCCGTCATATCAGCCGCAGTGGCTGCTGGGTTTTGTAGGACAGACTATCCTGTGGTATAAAATGGCCGATGACGTTGGAAAGGCATAGTGGCGTCCAGCAATGTGCAAATGGTCCAATATTCAGCAAACAAGTGGTCCAACTTTGATAACTATCTCAAAGAAGAAGTTTCGATGAACTCTTCCTCCATACTTCATGAGCAACAATGTCAGGCGTTGAATACCACTGCTGAGTCTAAACATAGCACTCTCCCTGATGATACATTCAACTTGAGAGAACTAAGCAAACAAAATAAAAAAAATAGATAAAGTTCGAAGCTTAAATATATTAATTAAAATCCCAATAAAAACCTTTTTCTTTACGGACAGTTTTTTTAGTTCAAGGTCAAAGCTAAAATCCCTTGAATGTGAGATGCGGGGGTGGATGATGATCTTCCCAAAAATAACTAATAGTCTAATTACTGTAGTCTATAATTTTCTCAAGTTCTTATTTTAGCTTAGCCATCTCATTTGACATCTAATACAAACTGTAGAAAGCACAATCTTTTAACAGCTAAAACTATGGTTTAAAACCATTTGATTAGATAGTGAAAGGAAGCAGAGATTTTTGCTGTTTTACAGTAAAATATGACACACTTGGGGTAGTTTTACAGCTTTTCCAAACTGTTACTGGTATCATACTCACTACTCTTTTTCACTTTGAGATACTATTGATTGCATACACTTCTCTGACATTTAGGTAGATTAACATAGACGAGTCTATCACTTAAATGTCATGTTGTCTTCACCTTAACTTCTGCAAAGCTCATCCAGCTGTTTGGTAAACCTTTTGGCAGACATAACAAAATTTTCACCCGTGTTGTCTGACAGACAAGCTTCAAATTAGTAAATTGAGGAAAACGTGAATAATTCATAAACTGCAGTGCCATGAGCTCCGGGCTCCCATGTCACTTTGGATTAATCACAGAATCAGCTCTCAAAAACTCACAAAGAAAAACAAACAAACAAATTACTCAGAGGTAGAAGGACTGAGACAAGGGAGCATCAAGAACGGATTTCGGTAAGATCCTCTTTGATCATAAATAGTCAGTTCCCCTGCTTTCAGCTACTTCACACATAATGATGGAGGTTTTGGTCTAATGATTTGCTGTTGGGAAGAGCTTCCTGATCCCTGTGGTGGCGACTGAAATCTCTTGGTGCCAGAGGAAACCCCTGAAAGGCATTGAAAAAGAGGTTGTCAAAAGACTATGGGGAATATAGTGAAATTACAATTGGCCCATTTCAAACAGGTTTTGGGTGGATATGCATGCTTGAAGAGTTTCAGTTCAAACTTGAACCTCTTAGTCTCTACATTGAGGATTGTCATGGCAATTACCCATGCATGGATTCATTACAGTCAGCACATTTTTAGTACTTCACATGCAGTTTCAAGAAAAATCTGATGCAAAAATAAATTAGGCTGTTGCATTACCTTACTGCATACATTTGTAACTTAAGCTTTTAAGGGTCCTGCAATTAAAATTTGTCTTTTTTGATTTGTCATAGCCCCACTGCTCGGACTATTATTTTTTATCATCGCCAGACTTTACTTTACTTTAAACCGCAGGTGTGTCATTAATTTAACAGATGAACTTTAGCTAAACTGTAAACCCGTTACTCCAAATATACAGCTCACTATAACAAAATACATAACTTTGTCGCATCTGCCACTGGCATACTGAAATTTGCTAATATAAAAAAATTTACCAGCACCTACCAGTTACTTACCAGTTTTTTATTTTTATTTTTTTACAGAGGCTTAATGATGACATTGGGTTTTAAGTAAACAGCACTGGGCTAGTATAAGTCATTTTAAACTGGCAGATTCCATCTTGTTCATACAATTACTGAACCTTTCAAACACACTAGTGTTTACAAAGGAGAACAAATCCCTAAAATGCCTTTTGCTGATCCAAGATGCTATCCATAGAGGTCTGATGCAAATTGGAAGGTGATATCTATGTGTCAAATTTTTGCTTCTTTTCACTTAATCCCTTTTAAAATAATGATAGCTTAAAAATTCTTGCCTTTATAAAGGTGAAAAAATCAAGAAAAATATCCTAAAGACTCATAGTTACATAGGTTACATTTAATGTAATTTTAGAATAATAATCAGAACAACATGTTTGTTTTGACTATGGGATACATTAATTCATAGAGAAAGGGGGTCAATACTGTAATTGTTACACTGACATGAAAAAAAATCTATATTTTTAACAACTATAATTAAATTGTCTAAATTTCAGGGTAGATAAACTCTTTTCTCTTAAAACATATTTTGCTGTTATTCATGTGGTGATAGAAATTCACAAACTCAGAGAGACACACAAGAAATTAGTGGAATTTAAGGATATGCTTTAGGTATTACCATCTTTAACTGAAGAAGAAAAAAGAATTTCTTTTCAACTTTCAAGAATTTGTAAACTTCTTGTCTAGCCACACACCTTGACGGTCAATCATTTCCATGTGTAAATATTTTACTGTTTTGTGCTTGCTGAAATTGAAGATGAGTGGAGGTCTTTCAAAATGTTAATTAAGTAATTAGGAACCTGCTGAAAGTTAAAATAGTCATGCTTTTTTTGCTTCAAGTTGAACCAGCCCCAACCACCTTTTTATAAGTTTATCCAAGCCCCATTAATTTTTAAGCTTACAACTGACACGTCAGTTTTATTTCTATAACTCACATCTCCATGTTTTGCTTAGAAAACATATATAGAATACACAATGGCCTCAGGGATAGAAAAAAAACATATGAAAATTTTCCATCTTTAACTCCGTCTAGTCAAGCAGTGCTGCAAGATCAGACTGAGCAGTTGCTAGTGCTTGCTTTCCCAACACTCTGAAATGTTTCATCCCTAGCCAAAGCAAAAACATATATATAAATTATATACATATTTATACAGTGCCTTGCGAAAGTATTTGGCCCCCTTGAACTTTTCAACCTTTTGCCACAGTTCAGGCTTCAAACATAAAGATATAAAATTCAAATTTTTTGTGAAGAATCAACAACAAGTGGGACACAATCGTGAAGTGGAATGAAATTTATTGGATGTGTCAAACG
>JAHUTJ010060189.1:0-11234 GCA_036250325.1 Characodon lateralis
CAAAGCCAATTGAGTCTAAGATAGCATTAAACGCTATATTTAGGCTATCACTTTCAGTGTCAACATGAATGTTAAAATCCCCCACTATAATAACCTTATCTGTATTTAACACTAAATCAGATAAAAGTTCAGACTGAAAACGTATCTCTTTACCATGGCCTCCAACACTAGCTAAAATTAGATAAGAATGATCTACCTTATTGACCCCAGAATTGGGGAATTATTGCATTAAACTGTGTGGGTTAATACACTCAGAAACCGAACATTTAGATTTAACGCTTTGGTATACTTGAGCTTGGACTACAAAATTGCAGCAAGAAAAATGGCAAATACACGAAATTGGTTGGCTGGAAATCCATGACCTGGTTTAGCAGCTCCGCAGTAAATACTACAGACTCCAAGTGCACAACAAATTGTATTTAAAGACTAAACAAGTGGATTTTGCATGATATGTCCCCTTTAATACATATCCACAGATGTGGAATTAACCATAGGAGTCACAAGTTGGCTCAACCAGAAACAAGAATATTAATCAAAAAGATTTATATATAATTAAAAGGTTCCACTCAATACATTAGAACAATATGGTTTTAAGACATGTGCAAAAGTTAAGTTATTTAAGAAACAGGCAGCAAGATGTGAAGTTTAGTACTCATCAATGAGAATGTTTGGCCATTACTCAGGAGTCCCCCCGGGGGTCAGTGTTACGCCTAACTTATTCATATTGTACGTAAATGATATATGCAGATGATCCAAATGTTTTGTGCTCCGAGTTTAAAACAGCTTTTGGAGATGAGCACACAAGAAACAAGTTCTAAGGTTAAATGTTAAGCTTTAAAAAAAAACTAAATTGTACAGTATATGTGAGAACATGTGTTGGTGTAATAGATCAGCAAATCAACTGAAAGCCACATATACCAAGTAGAAATATCAGTATGCACTCTTTTACGGTCAGACCAGTGAAGCGTGCATAACCAACTTAAACAGCCAGTGAGTGGAAACATTTTAAAATCCTCATTTTACAAACCACAATATCAAAGGGTTGTTTAGTAAATTTGCACATCTGACAGTCAATGGTAATGTGTAGCTCAATCCTCTGCAGCCCTCTAGTGGTAAAAGCAAACCAGCAAAGCATGTCAAGCCCACTGCTTGGACTCGAGCATCCAATTACTACATGAATCAAAAAGCACGAAAGGAATGGTTTCTTTGTTTTATTAATCACAGAAGCACAACAGGTACCACTATGCAAGAGATATTCAATAACATCATGAACAGAAGAGTTAAAAGAAATGCTAATGCCAGGACAGAACCCAATCCAGTCACAGCATTTTATTTCCAACCTTAAGAACAAAGTTCTACAATATTGTTCGATACACATGGCATGAAAAGAAAAAAAAAACAAAAACTACATGGATTATTCACTTTTGTTTCACAAAGTACCATCACTCATTAGACCTTCAATTTTATGCCAAATCACTTTCATACACATGCATTGGCTTTCACCTGTTTTAATCCACATCTAGAATAAAGTGTTTCATTATCCAGCTAGAAAGTACCAATAATTGGGGCTGATTAATCAATACAAAAGGGTATTACTGTGACAAAAGAAAGCTGGTCCCGCTGATTAGTAATTCAGTCAAGAGAGTATTTAGGACATTTAAATAACACAATTTAGCCAATCCAACAAGAAAACTGGAGTACCCGAGTGTAAACCTGATGACCTTTTCATTGTACATTCAAGAACTGAAAACAACAAAAAATCCTCCAACTTAAGTGCGTCGTGAAATAAAAATGTAACTAGTTAAAACTGAATTGAGTAGCTATGAAAACTGCTAAGGATTTTATCAGAACAAATCCCTGTTTTTATGACCAGATTAATATAACATACATATATAGATGCTGGAAACCAAAGATACACAGCTTATATATTTCCTTGATCACAAATCATGGAGAAGTGAGTACTATTATACAGAAAGCTACAGCTCAGGATTCAACACAAAACAGCTATGTATGTAAATAAAGCCGCAACTGTAAGATAATGGGAGCACGAAAACTATGAGGTGGAGATGTCAGGAGGGCTACTCGTCGTCTGAGGAGTCCCTGTCGAAATTATAGGCCATGAAGAAAACGTCAGGTCGAGGAGGGACGAGGGCATGGCCCGGTTTCACGATCTCAAAGCCCAGAAAACTGAAGGTACGCACCAGTTTAGCTGCAAGAACAAGGCAGGGATGGTACATTCACATTTACAAAGCAGCTACCACAATAATGAGTATTTTGAGCAAACAAAGGTGAACGGTTCAAATGAGACACATACCACGATCATCTCTGTTCTTGTAAAAGCAGACAAACACACTAACAACTTTCAGATGTTCTTCAGCATACTCCAGAAGAGCCGCAAAACTGCAAAGAGAAAATTAAATGTACATTACATAAACAAAAAAAATTATCGGGCTTTTTCAGCTACACAAGTCATACAATGACCCTACCATAACGAATAAGGATGGGCTATGTGGACTATTACAATATTTTGTGGTATTTGTGATAAAAGTTGAGATAAACTACAACTTATTTTCAGTCTTTTTTTTTTTGCCTACAAACAGAATTACTGCTATTAAAACAAACCGAATTCAAAATGTAAAGAACTGATTTTTATTACTAAACTGCACATTGCAACTACATTTAATGATGCATTTCCAATGTAATGATGTTTATTCATGTTCCCATGAGACCAAAAGTGGGAAAAACCGTACATTTAACAATCAAGATTTAGGGGCTGTCAGACGTCATTAATTGGAATTGATTGTCATCACGATAAATCAAAATTCTTAACACAATAAGAATTTATTCACAAGAATGATGAATGTTACCATGAATGCCAATCCCTAATAACAAACAGACACTAAAGCAAAACAGTTTAAAGCCTGCAGCTTTCTGTTCTCACCTCTCCTTGCTGCCTTCTGGAAGAGGGTCAAGAGGTACCTCCACATATAGTGCACTGCTGCTTAAGACAGCATCCCACTGTATTGTCTTTGTAGCTGTGGGACGGCTTTGGAAGTGGAGAATCCTCGGGCGCCCATTCCCTGCAGGCTCTTCAGTTACTGTCAATTTTCGGTCCTAAAATACCCATAAAATAATGTTTGTGAAAGCAGCCGCTGCTGACATGAAATCAATGCAAAACAAGACTAAAAATGACAAATAACTGAATCCCAGGTTTTAATCAAACATGGCAGAATCAGATGAAATGGTTCTGTTTTGTAGATCTGCTTTAATGATCTGTTCTAGACTGATGATGACAACTACTTTTGAAGTGCTTGTACCAAACACGAGTGCTTCATTCTTGCAGAGCTAATTTCTTTTCGTTGACTTACTGAGTAGAGCGGCCGAGGTGAAGGAGCATGATCCCGTGTGCCATTCCCTCGCCCACCTGGGATCTTCAGGGGTGGGAGAGGGGCATCAGGAGCACCACAGAGGCCCCGGGCCGCGGGTACTACTACAGTGCAGGGACAAGCTACAGCAGGGAGTAGAGAGGAGGACAACAACACGAATGTTCAATGTTGATTTTTAAAGAATTTCATAATGTCCAAGCATCCTATCCACAATATATGACAGGAAGGCTACATCCAGACTCAAGTGAAATAAATATTTAGAACGGTTAAATAGGCTATCAAGACAGCTATGCACCATTATTTTCAAATGTGAGTTAATATGCGTCAGCGGAAAAGAAGAAATAGACTGGCTATACAGATAAAAGTCCATGGATTGTGAAAGGCTCACAGCGAGACAAATGATTTCTTTTTCTTTAATACTATGTAAAATTTTATTCTAGTAAATACATTTAGGTTGAACCCAATAACCTGTTCTAGTTTACAGTAATGCCTGAATCATTTAATCTGTAAACAATGCAATGAAGAACCCACAAATGTACCCCCCCAAAAAATAATCCGGTTCAGGGGTTGTCCAACTTCAGTCCTGAAACTTTTACGAGTGTCCCTTCTCCTAAACACTTGAATCAAATGAATGAATGGTTAACAAGCCATCTGCAGAGCTGAATGACCTGTGAAGAGGGAACTCAGCCATTTGATTTCGGTGTTGGAGAAGGGATGTATCTAAAAGCCGCAGGACAGTACTGGACTTTGGTCCCCCTATTATAATTCCTTCTTAGTCTTGTTAGATTACAATTTACTACTACCTCTAACAATAAACCTACAGCACAATTACGTTGTTGATGTACCATAACTAATCTTGAGTCGTGCTTGTCCATCAGTTGTGTAATCATTGACCGGACAGTGAGACCAAACAAAACGTGATCACTCATGCTTTCAGGTCATTTTTCCACCCTTTTCTCTTCTCCTGAACTGACAGCAGTTTTTAGAAATTACGGAGCCCGCGAGGGGTCATGGGTTAATTTTTTTTTTCTTTTGCGTCCCCACGCAATACTTTTGTGTTCGCTCGCAAAACGCAATAGTCTTTGCGTTATCTCGCAATACTTTGTGGGAGACCCGTTTTTGATTTCTTGAGTTTTATTTTGAAATCGGCCTTAAATAAAAGTATCTTCAATCAGACTTAAAGACAGTTATTATCCACATGCAGTCAAACAGCTGAACTCTGGACAATAATACTGCACAAAACCACATCTGACACTTTTTTGCTAATTACCGCTGCATGATGTGTAGTTTTTTTGCACGCCACTAGTGCTTTTGTTTTTATCGTGATTTGAACGGTTCGTCTTATCCTAAGCATTTAATCGCATTGTTGACTGCGTGTTAACCTGCATATGACAAATAAACCATATCAATGCCATATCAGTGCTGTTTGTTTTGTGAGCAGTTTGTCAAATGTGCTGCTGTTCCAAAATGCACAGCTTTCTCAAGGTGATTAACAACTTTTGCGAGCGAACGCAAAAGTATTGCGTGGCGACGCAAAAGAAAAAAAAAAAAACCATGTCCCCTCGCGGGCTCCGTAAGAAATAACCTAATCTGAATTTGGTCACAATTTACTTCACCGTTCCGTCAGACCTTAAAGATAAACAGGCCCTCCGTTTGTTCAAATATTTGACGTCATGTCTCTGACCGCGGTATTGACTGCTAACTACGTCGATTGGGGTTAATATATATAAGACATTGTTATCTGTTTTAAATTGACTTCGCTGTATAATGGTACAGTAGTTCTTGCTTTTATATAGGGAAATAATACCAAAAGAAAGGCGTCAGTTCATGGATTGATGAAGTGTGGCTAATCAGTTAGCATGCTAGCACAGAACGATATCGTGACGCAACGCAGTTCGTCGTGCGTAGCTACCGTTTAACACCACTTAATTTGTCTGTCGAGACGCAAAATAACAATTTAAAGTCTAAAACTATTATTTTAACAACATTAGAACCAAAACTTCCACACATCATGATAACGGGTAATAATGAAGTTTTCAGGTACCATACGGTTAAACTCCGTAACTTCCGTTTTTTATGTTCTTCCTAGCTCTGCTGCTTAGCCACCCCTCCCCCACAGCACCGTTAGCACTTAGCTACGCGAGCAACGTTTTTCACCGTTCACTTACTTCCCAATCATGTCACAGATACCGCTATTTAAATTCGCCATGGTAGTAATTGGCTGCAGTTTTCCTTCTTTCTCGCGAGCAAAACAATGACTGTTTAGGATCCGCTGGAGGTTGGATTTTACCATCCGGCCTCGATAGAGACACGACTGGCGGACTGCTCTCTGCTATGCTAGGCTGGGTAATGATCGCCCACTGGGGCTGGCAGCAGTTTTAAGGAAGCCGACAGAGGTCTAAATCAAAGTGGCGAAAATGACACAACACTGCTTCCTTTTCCGCTTCAGAATATTTGATGAATAAATCTGTAATAATTATCGTTTCGTTTTATGATCAAATTGTTATAAAACCCGAAAAGAAATTAAATTTCCATGTAGTGGTTGTTTAAAAAAACACATTAATAAATAAATGTTGGATTATTATTATAATTATTTTAATTATATTGTTTTAGATAAGCATATGTCGGTGTTACTGCAGATCTTTTTTTTCTCTGACTGTGAATCTATAATGCTTGATAGATCTAATTTATGTTTCTCTAACTTTTGCTAAATATTTGACAATTTGATCTGCAAATTCCTGTTGAATTATGATCAAACTACACTAAAAGCAGAAACAATTATACAAGTTTAATATTTAACCATTAAAAATCCGAAATTCATTAGAAGTTGTGTAATAATAGTAATAATAATAATAATACTATTATTATTAGTAGTAGTAGTATTTTTCTTTCTGGTATATAAATTCTGCTGTTTAGCATTATAGGGATCGTTTAAATCATTTTGTTTTATTTTACACTAGTAAACATAATTTATATTAGTTTTAATATGCTAATATTCCAACTACACATACATAATATTTAATACAGTGTTTACAACACCAGCTACCTTAAATAGTTTTCATTTACAGTACACACATCATGTTTGTTTTTTATATGTCTGTGCTGTGGATTTTGTGGTAATTGTGATGGCACAAAAATGCATATGGTATCACTGATAATTTATTGGGAATCTGTGTTGGTGGCTTTGAAAATAGCATGCAGACTTTGTAAAAAAAAAAATAATAATTACATTAGATACTGTTCAAAGATTTCAACCATCCTCACCACAGAAGATACAACTAACATTATGTGTTAGATATTTAGGAGCCTTTTTAAACTGAACGATCAATAGTTCTATTGGCAAAAATATGCTATAGTATTTTTAGTTTGCTCTTATGGAGGTGTAATTTCATTTTGTTCACTAGAAAATTAAAAGTACCACTCAAATCGAGGGGGTGGGTGAAACAAGAAACTTTTATTTTGAAAGAAAAAGTAGAAGACGCAGACACACTTATAGCTTTATAATCGCTGTTCAGCTAGCTCCTGCTAACATGCTAGCTGAAAAGTGAAACGGGAAGCTTGTAATAATAATAATAATAACAATAATAATAATTCAGTATGCTGAGTTATTGTAAAAATGTTTTTCAAATATTATTTTGCATTAAGTTGGTCAAAAATAAATGCAGGGCCATTTAATTTGGCCTTGGCTTTGTGATTACTAAAAACCTGTAACTGTAGAACTAAATCCACGCAGCATGATCCTACTACCACCATGCTTTATAATGAATAAGCTAAAGAGACGACGATGCCTTCTGGACACATTTCTCTTTCTTGGCCAAAAAATATGAACATGCTACCTTTCTTACACGCATTCTGTTACAGGTGCGTTTTATTAAGCTGCATTTTTCTCAACTTACTTTTCTGCGCGCTCTACTTTGTGGAATTTGCCACATAAATTAGCATTTTGGAGTTGGTGACAGGAGGATTTCCTCTGGACCTTTTGTTAAGTGGGCTCCGTTAGTTTCTACAGATTTGTTGTGGTATCGCTCCTGTTGCCAATATAGGCAATTATGCCATGGCTCCAGTTCAGAAGACATTTGCAACAAACTGTAAAGCACTGCAGGTTCTTACAGACTTATGTCAGAAAAGTGTAACCTCTTCAGTTTTGTCACATTTTGCCACATTATGACACCAAACTTCAATGTTTTTTCTGGCGTTTAATGTAATAGATCAGCTCAAAGTAGCTCATAATTGAGGCATAGAAGAAAAATTAAATCTGAAAATGTATATAGCATTTGTATACATATTTGTCTCTGTTTACATTGATACTCTTAATTAGTGTAACCAATTGCATTTAAAGTTCCTCTCATTCATAAATAGTTGTGTGTAAATTCATCTAAAAATGCATAGCTGTTCTGTGAAGGCCTCAGAGGATTGTTGGAGAGCATTAGATAGCAACCAGCAGGGGCAGGCGGGGGTTGAAATTCAGCCCGGGAGCTTGGTTTGGCAAGGCCTTTTATCTGATTGTACCAGTAGACAGAAAACAGATGCTTAATTTAGAAAACCACCTGCATAACTGCAGAGGTGGATTAGATTTTTGTGTCTGCAGTTGGAACATCAACAAATTGCATTTTAACCTCTTCAGATCAGAGCAATTAAGTCAAAACCTATTATCTACATTCTAACAGCTGGAAACATAAAAAAAAAAAAAGATTAATTTTCCCTTAAACATATACTTATGTATTAGGGTATATTATATATTGGCAAATTTGTTTTATCCAGTGAGTCTTCATGTTTGTAATCAAAGCGGTAGATTTGACTTATTTTATAGCTTGTATACATTTGTCGACATGAAGAAAATAGTTAAAATCAGTATAGTCAGGTGAGTCAGTGTGCAGAAGACTCATCTGGATAAAATTCATTTACAGATCTGCTTAGAGATAGAATTAAATATGTTTGAAGGGAAATTAATAATTTCTTAGATTGTTTTCAGATGTCAAAAGCCAAGGTTTGTTAATATAATCCTTAAAAATACATAATGCCGACGCAGTCCCAAACACTGCACCGGTACCTGGCACTTCAGTGGTTCCTGCTCTCCTGCTTCTCCTGTTCCTCTGCCTCATCCTGTCCCTCTTTCACAGATCCACAACCACATCTGACACTGTCCTTATCTGCTACTGTACAACAACAATGATACAACAATGATACAATTTATAGCACTTTTGCAAATAGGCCTAAGTCATGGTGACTTTATTTGTATTTGTCTTGAGTGGGTAAAACAGCTAATGAAAAATCCATAACAGGACAACCAGATGTAGGCTACAGTGTATACTTTTTTAACTTTGAACACAGACTTTCTCCAAAAATGGTTTCTTTTGCAATAAAGAAACGTGTCATTTTCTGTTCAGCGGTAGATTAAGTATTTCTGCATGTTTGGTGTAACATTGCTGATAGGCAGCTTTTAATGTTCTTTGTGCTCTGAACACACCCAAAAACACAAACACACACTATATGCTAAGTCTGGGATAACACTGCATGTTAACCTGCTTTAGTGTTGCCGCTTGGTCCCTCATCACTGCCCTGGGCTCCTTCACCGAAGAAGGAGCCACAGTGGCAAGCTTTTCACCGGCCGGTTCGGCCTGGAAACGACTGGCCATTCGGGAGACCTCCCGAACCTCCAAATACCCAACCTGCCCCCAGCAGCCAGGACCATGAAGATCAAGGAACACACCAGAATGGTCAGAGATAAAGTTGTGCAGAAACTTAAAGCAGGGTTAGGTCTTCAGACGTTATATAACAAGCTGTGAACAGGTCATAGAGTACTGTTCAATTTATCATTTGATAATGGGAGTATTGGATAACTGCTTATTTAACAAGACATGGCGAGGAAGCAACGTAAGGAGAGCATTAATCCGGTGACAAGCAGCCAAGAAGCTCATGGTAACTCTGGAACAGCTGCAGAGATCCACAGGAAAACGTTGTTGAAAGAAAACCATCATAAGTACCAATTGCATTTTTCCACAAACCATATAAACCAGCAGCCATGTGCAGAAAGGTGCACAAAATGTGTGCGTGGAAAACTAATACCCATAACATACCATCATCCACACCATGAAACATGGTGGTGGGAGCATCAAAGGGGTTGGTTTTGTTCAACAGAGACGGGGAAGCTGATCAAGATTGTTGGGAAGACAGACGGAGCAAACCACAAGACAGTACTTTTAGAAAAGATGGTCGATGCTGCAAAAGACTTGAGGAGACTTTCAGCAGGGCGGTGACCTTAAACATATAGCCATTGCATAGTTTGGGTAAAGCAGGCATAATTGCTTTAATTCAACAAAGTGTGGTATTACCACGTATTGGCGTCTTAAGTATTTAATGTGCAAATTAGAACTACAAAC
Organism: Characodon lateralis; assembly: GCA_036250325.1. Taxonomy (NCBI): domain Eukaryota; kingdom Metazoa; phylum Chordata; class Actinopteri; order Cyprinodontiformes; family Goodeidae; genus Characodon; species Characodon lateralis. The sequence goes on from JAHUTJ010060189.1 coordinate 9,767, forward strand.
TCTGGTTGTAATATGATATAATTTAAAAAGGGCACCCCTCTTTGAACCGCCACCTTAACGTGGTGGAGGGGTTTGAGTGCTCGAATGATCCTAGAGGCTATGTTGTCTGGGGCTTAAATGCCCCTGGTAGGGTCTCCCATGGCAAACAGGCTCTAGGTGACGGGTCAGACAAAGAGTGGTTCAAGAACCCCTCATGACAACGATTAAATCGAGGCACGTGACGTCGCCCAGTACGGCGGAGCTGGGGTCCCACCCTGGAGCCAGGGCTGGCGTCGGGACCCAGCAGAGAGCCCCTGGTGGCTGGGTTGCTCCTCGCGGGACCCGGCCAGGCCAAGCCCGAACGAGAGACGCGAGGCCATCCCCCAGTGGACCCACCACCTGCAGGGGGAACCGTGAGGGACTGGTGCAAAGAGGATTGGGCGGTGGACGAAGGTGGAGACCTCAGCAGCCCGATCTTCGGATGCTTAGGGACATGGAATGTCGCCTCGCTGGGGGGAAGGAGCCTGAGCTTGTGCGGAAAGTCGAGAGATATCGACAAGAAATAGTCAGGCTTGCCTCCACGCACAACTTGGGCCCTGGAACCCATCTCCTTGAGAGCGGCTGGACTCTCTTCTACTCTGGAGTGGCCCACAGGGAGAGGCGGCGGGCTGGGGTGGGTTTGCTTGTTGCCCCCCAGCTCAGCCGTCTCGTGTTGGGGTTTATTTCACTTGAATTCAGTCAGTCATTTTCTACCGCTTATTCCATAGTGGGTCACGGGGAAGCTGGTGCCTATCTCCAGCAGTCTATGGGCAAGAGGCAGGGTACACCCTGGACAGGTTGCCAGTCCATTGCAGGGCAACACACAAACAACCATGCACACACTCATTCATACACCTAAGGGCAATTTAGAGTGACCAATTAACCTAACAGGCATGTGTTTGGACTGTGGGAGGAAGAGTGCCCGGAGTGCATGGGGAGAACATGCAAACTCCATGCAGAAAGACCTCAGCTGGGATTCGAACCCAGGACCTTCTTGCTGCAAGGCAACAATACTACCAACTGTTGTCGCAAGGCATTTCACAACAGTCAGGTACATACATTGCAATTAGTCCTAACATTTGAACAGTGCAGTCAGAGTTAGTTATTTATTTAAATTGTATAAAAAGTTTTTCTGTCTAAGGAAACCCAGCAGATTGCATCCAGTCAGTGACTTGCAGCATTTCACTCCTCCCGGATGACCATGTAGAGCCAGTGGACAGTCACTGGCGTTGACTTTGCAGCAATCCCTCATACTGAGCATGCATGTAGCGACAGTGGAGAGGAAAAACTCCCTTTTAACAGGAAGAAACCTCCAGCAGAACCAGGCTCAGGGTGAGCAGCCATCTGCCACGACTGACTGGGGGTTTGAGAGAAAGAACAGAGCAGAGACACAAAGAGAACAAAGAAGCACTGATCCAGGAGTCCTTTCTATGGGAAGGAAAAGTAAATG
>JAHUTJ010060190.1:0-11231 GCA_036250325.1 Characodon lateralis
CACACTGAGATGGATGAAGACAGGACAGACTGAATGATGGCAGTGTAGAAGATGACCAACAGCTCCTGTGGAAGGTTGAACTTCTTGAGTTGCCTCAGGAAGTACAGTCTCTGTTGGGCCTTCTTTCCAACAGTGTCTATATGTGAAGACCATCTCAGGTCCTCAGAGATGGTGGTTCCTAAGAACCTGAAGTGGTCCACGGCCGATACAGTGTTGTTGAGGATGGTAAGGGGGTGGTGGGGGTGGTGTTCTCCGAAAGTCCACCACCATTTCCACAGTTCTTGGTGGTATGCTGACATTACCCTGGATACCGTGGCTCTTGATACATCACAAAGACTTGCTGTCTTGGTCACAGATGCACACCAACAATTTGTCCTCTTTTGAACTCTGGTATATCACCCATAATGTTGTGTGCATTTCAATATTTTGAGCAAAACTGTGCTCTTACCCTGCTAATTGAACCTTCACACTCTGCTCTTACTGGTGCAATGTGCAATCAATGAAGACTGGCTACCAGGCTGGTCCAATTTAGCCATAAAACTTCCCACACTAAAACGACAGGTGTTTCAGTTTCATTGTCCAACCCCTGTAAATTATGCACACTCCCAACACACACAAAAGACAAAAAATAAAATAAAAATACAAAGGAGAAATTCTTCAAAAAAGAACAAACAAAACAAAAAAAAAACGCTGAAACCACAGTAAATAGAGAGAAGCACAAACATACAACCAAGACAACAAATGCAAAGAAAAAATATGCAAACAGGAAAAACAACAGCAAGGAAAAGCTGCAAACTCGCTCTACAAAACAAAAGTGAACCAGACCACTAGAGGGAGTCCACCACTAATTACTAAGGTAAGTATTCTGTAGTTGTATAATATTTTAAAGCATTGCAACCACTTGTTTTAAAAAAGAATTGAAGGAAAACATATCCTTTCTTCATTCCAAGTTTCTTTTGGGCATCCCATTAATGCCTTTCTAAAGGAGCTGGTCTAATATGACTTGGTTGTTGACTCCCCCTAGTGATCTGGCGGACTTCTGTTTTGAGCCGCGAGTTGGCAGCTTTTCTTAACTTGCTGTTGTTTTTGGCATTTGCAGACTTTTTCCCTTTGTAGTTGTTTTGTTGGTTGTAAGTTTTTGCTTCCATCTATTTTTTGTGATTGCAGAATTTTTCTTTTGCAGCGTTGTTCTGTTGCATTTGTTTTTTGTATTTGTGTGTTCTGGAGTTTGCATCATTTATATGTTTGCTGTGTGTTTATGTTTTTTCAGCGTGTCTGGCTGTTTTTTGTTTTTTTTTTGCCATAATGAAGACAAATAAGTTATCATAGAACAAAGTGCTTAGTCAAGACTGTACCAGAATTGTTCCCAACTGACTATTGTAAAAATGAAAAGGCGTCATGTTAATCTGATTACCAGGAAAGATGTTATCAACCCTTCCACAAAAGTCCAACAGCTCATTGTTTAGGACGATTCCAGTGCTTGAAGAGTAGACTTTGGAACCAAATCTGTTAAGGAGATGTGCAGGTTGGATGAATTAGATGAAGACACTATCATAACAAAGCACTCCTTTTCTTTTGTCCAGTTCCCAAATAAAAACTGATCTCCAAAGTTATGTTATCATAGAAAGCATTCTTTGTGAAGGCAGGTGTCTTCAAATTACCCAACCTTAAATACATATGTTCTAAAATCAATAAATCTTCCTACTCATTCTACCCACAAACTAAAAGCAATATGAGCTGCCTAGTTTCAAACTCTAATGCCAATGTTGTGACAAAGTGGGGTCTGTGAAATCTATGGACACCTAGAGCACACCTAGATTTGAAGAGATGCACCAATCAGTATTATGTGGCTGAATTTCAATCTCCAGTTTTTATAAAGCTATCACCTGCTACAATTTAGCCCATTCTCTCTTACAAATCTATAGTATAAGAAGATAAAAGAACTACACAAAGTATTTTTAAGCCTTGTTGCAGAGACTGGTCATTTGTTAATGATATTAGTAGCAGAAGTGATATCACATCACCTTTGTAAGAGAAGAAACCCTGTAAAAAGTGACTTCACTATTTAAAAAACAAAATGATTATGAAGTAAAAATATCTGTTTTTAGAATCTGCTTATATTTGTAATTAGCGTGGCTAGCATTACTAAAACAGCAGTCTCCATGTTATGCCCAGAGAAAGTAAATCCTTACCCTAAAGAGTGAGTTTGGAGTTTTGAAAGGAGGTTCTGTGAAGTTATAATCCATAATAATTCACTTACCTACAGTAGAAGGATGTCACATCACTATCAGCTTGTTGAAAAAGTATATGCTTTGAGGTGGTACTGGGCTAATAAGCAAGTAAGACATTAACTGTATCAATTTCCCTCATCTGACTGGGTGGATCTGCTGATCCTGACTCCGCCCAGATAGCATTTTAAACAAGTATGAGATCTGCAAAGCAGCAGAACATACCAACTACTTTGCTGCTACACGTGACACAAAATCCAAACGTTTGCTCTGTGTTAGGAGAAGCTGACCATACCGACAAGTTACAGCTGATCTGGTGGATCCATGCAGTCAGCAGGCTCAACCAACGTAACTCCACATAGAAACGTGGACATTGTTCGGCTGGACAGAACAACTCCAAACCTAACAGTCTGTTATTAAACTGCAGAATGTTAATATTAACTAAGAAAGTTCTATCCCGCTGTTATGAACCTTTTCAGTTTCAGTTGTTTCAAATAGCTTAAGTTAGCTAAAACAGGTGGTGTAACTCCAACTAGCTGTTAGCTTCCACAACTCTGAGGATTTATTTATTACCACAGGTAAGGGAATTATTGCTGATCATAACTTCACAGAACCTTACTTTAAAAAAACCTAAACCAAAACTTTTGAGATTTTTTCAAGCCTGCTAACATTTCCAAATCCAGCACATTCCACGACAGACAGAGGTTAGGGTTGGGAGCTCAATACAGAGTACCTTTGCTGTGCTGCATTGAGCCTTCAAGTTATCTGCTGAAGATCTCGCTTGTAATAAAGTATTAATTGATAGCTTCTTACATCACTGTAATTTCTCTGACTTCAGTTTAAACATTTTAGTGATACTGGAAACAGCTAATTAAGTCATCTTTAATTAGCAACTTGTTGAATGTTGCTGTCAGCGTAACTAGAAGTGCTTAGTATTATGCATCTACTGATCTGATAAAGATTGAATTTTAGTCAATGTCAGTCAACCTGAAAAGTCAGACGATTCTAGTCAATAACCTATTTCCTAGTGCCTCCGCGGTGTCTAATTTTCTTCTTTTTTTTTTCTTACTGTGCTGCATGAGATATACCAAAAACTGTAAACTCTACCTAAAAAGCATTAAAATTTATGATATACATAGAATTGTGACCTATACAGTTTGAATTATTTTTACACAACTGGTTCTATGGGAGCAACAATAAATCCTGAACAGGAATCGTTGTGTACTTTTGAGCAGCACAGTTGCAATCCCTTAAGCAGCTGATGTGATGAAGTCTATTTTATTATCAATGAGTAAAATCAACTGCAGACCTACATCAGAAAGTGTTTCTCTAACTCTCCTCTCCCCCACTACCTATGTATGTATATATGTAACCCTGTTAACGCAGAACTTTTAAGATACTAACATGTGGTTGATGGTGCTGGTAACGGCGACGGCTGATCCATCTTCGCCCAGCACAGACACGTGTGTGGTACCCAAGCTGTCCATATACGGTGTGAGGTTGTAATACTGGGAATTGTGTGTCCTGTTGCTGCTGATCAGGGTCCGAATATGGTTAGCAAAGCTACTTTCTACAATGTTCTTTGTCATCTGTGAAAAATAAAGGGGAACACGAAGAAAACCGAGAGAAATAAATCATGCACAATAAAATGATTAACTATGAGGTTAGCTTCAAAGCAATCTGTTGCCTGTTTTACTGTAAGGTATGGCATTTGTTATTTGTAGAATTAAAAAGCCTAAATGAATCAGAGAAACTATATGACCAGTATTTCACTTGATCTTTAAACTACCAGTTACAAAATCCAACCATTTGAAAACTAAAAATCATTAAGATGATAGTTTGTTGGAGGACAATTTTATTGATTAACCATTTAAAAAAAGAGTCCCAGAAGAAAAAACAAAAATACTACTGATATAAACTGACATAAGCAAATCCTAAAAATACACTCACTCAAACGAAATGTAGGGCAACAGGACCTATGAGATGGATGACATTTCATAACTAAAGAGCAGGACCAGCTGATTTCTTGGTGTAATCTCTACCACCAAATACAATACGTGAAGCTATTACACATGCTTTTCTGGCATCGTTTAATTTAATACTTACTTTTTCTGATTTGAAGCGAGGATCCCGAATGTGCTTCTTTAGTCCGTTGGCAAATTTAAAAGCTTCAACATAGCGGTGATAAAACTGGGTCTTTTGTTCAACAGACTGAGGAGCTGAATTCATCTGATAGCCTGTAAACCAAAATATTAGTTCATTTAAATAGGATATTTATTTCTACCACAATTCATTTTGTAAGTGTAAAATATAGAGAAACAAAAGCTCTGTCGCCTCCATCCAACATGAACCTTTCATGATGTTGAGGACAAGAGTGAGAAGTGCTCCTCCTGAGGGGGGTGGGGGTATGTACATCTGGTACTCTCCCATAGGGACAACCCATGGATCAGTCACTGTAACATTATATGATGCCAAATCCTGCAGCGTGACGTCTCCTCCTGGAAAAAAAAACAGTGGAACAAACTATTTCTGCTGAGCAGAGGCAAAACCCATATCAGCCCACATAAATCCTGACCTTTAATAAATCTGCCACAGTCTGAGAGAGCACTGTGGCGCTTACAGATCAAATTGATTTGTTCATTTGTAATTAGATCACTGTGCTGCGCAGACACAGAAAGAGAACCAGAGGAAACTCTTCGTACAATACCTGCCTCCTGCACATCACGGACTAAGTCCTCTGCTATCTTTCCAGTGTAAAAAGCGTCTGCTCCGTTGTTTGCAATCAGCTCCAAAGTGTCGGCAAGTTTCTCAAATTTGATAATGTCTCCCGTCTTAAGAAGATTTCCATTTTTGTCTGAATATACTTCCCTGAGAAGAGTAAAAGAGAGGTGTAAATCTTTGTTTTTCATATCTTTGAGCTATACTGTGAGTCAATCTTCCATACCACAGGGACCGTGTCTGGTTTTTGTCAATGTATGGGATGAATAAGCCTTGGACTCGAGGAATAGGGAATCCCTCTCTGGCCAGCTTGATGGTCGGCTCGAAGAGAGCAGCCCATGGCAGTTTTCCGTAAAGTTTGTGTGCCTTTTCATAGCCTCGAATTTCCCCTGGAACCCCAATCCATTTACTATCTGCACAGATGAATGAAGGCAGTGTTTAATTCGTTCTGCTGTTCTGCAGTGTGGTGTTATTGGGTATAAAATGAAAATAAAAGACTTTACCTTGGTTCTTTTCCTGAGGTGTACTGTCTATGTAATGTGGAGTCTATCATTAACTGTGCTTGGTAAACCCTACTAGTACCTTGAGCTTCTGCCCCCAAATCACAAGTTCTTATTCTGGCACATTTGATGTCGCTCAACTATGTTTTCATCTTCTGACACAATTTTCTTATTATCTGTGTCTTGAAAAAGTTACTTTACTATGCTTTCTTTTATTTAGAGTTTTCACATTTTAATGCATGATGGTGGATCTGCGCATCTAACATAATTTTTAAAACCCTGCCACATTTTCTTAATATGATTTAGAACTTTGATTAGGCCATCCTAACAAGATATGGATTGTAGCCCAGTCTCAAGTCTGCTGCAGTCTCAAACATTTTAATTCCAGAATTATCCTGTATTTAACTCCACTCATCTTCCAATTAACTCTGACCAGCTTCTCTGTACCTCCTGGAAAAAAGCATTCCCACAGCAAGAGAGTGCCACCACCATATTACCATGAGGATGGTGTGCGCAGGGTGATGTGCAGACTATTTTGTGGAAAAAAAAATAAATCTAATTATTATCAAATAAAGTAACAAATATTCAATTTGCACCGGTACTTTAGCTTTTATGCCAACAAGTGTTAAAAATGAAACTTCATAAAAAACTCTCAGACTTAAGGGTAGAAACAGGTATAACTTAATGTGAAGACTAATTCAAAGTTTATCCAAAAAATTATATTTAAATGATGAGAATTTGTAACAATTGGTGAAAAGGACCCATTTGGGTTCCTGTCTACCCGAAGTGTTAAACAGTGGAAGTCAATACAGATAATATCTGCTAGTATTCAACAGTTTGTAGCGGAAAAAGAATCTACAGTGGTGTGAAAAAGTGTTCCTGATTTCTTATTTTGTTGCATGTTTGTCACACTTAAGTGTTTCAGATCGACAAATTTAAATATTAGTCAAAGACAACACAAGAAACCCTAAAATGCAATTTTTAAATTAAGGTTTTTTATTATTAAAGGAAAAAAAATCCAAACTTACATGGCCTGTGAGAGAAAACATGATTGCCCCGTAATCCTAATAAGTGGTTGGGCCACCATTAGCAGCAACAACTGCAATCAAGTGTTAGCGATAACTTGCAATGAGTCTTTTCCAGCGCTGTAGAGGAATTTTGGCCCACTCATCTTTGCAGAATTGTTGTAATTCAGCCAATATTGGAGGGTTTTTCGAGCATGAACAGCCTTTTTAAGATCAATGCCACAGCATCTCAATAGTATTCAGGTCAGGGCTTTGACTAGGCCACTCCAAACTCCTCATTTTGTTTTTCTTCAGCAATTCAGAGGTTGACTTGCTGGTGTGTTGCAGAACCCACGTGTGTTTCAGCTTGAGGTCAGAAACAGATGGCTGGACATTCTCCTTCAGGATTTTTTGGTAGTGTTTGTGGTGAACTCTGCTATCTTGGTGCTAGCAAGCTATCGGCAGCACACATGCTCAGTTTTGTGTTCTGGGTTTGTGTGTTTTTAAAGTTAAGACATACTTTATTTAAAGGGGTGATTTTAAACACAGAAGATTGATCATAACGCGCCGTCCGCGCTTATGCATGTTAACCCTTTTATTGACTGTATTTTTAAAGGTGTGTGTTTGTTTCTGGTACAAAGCTATCAGCTTCTTTTGTTAGCTTTAACTGCTAACAGCTAAGGACATGTGCTTGTTGCTAAACAATATTTACCCAGAAAGGTTGTTATTATTTACTGGATTGAAAACTATTTCCCTAACATTATTTTACTAAATTTGATAACTAAGTAAACACCATTAAGCCCCATTTCTCCAGAAAGATTTGGCTCTTTTCCAAAATATTTCCTTAAATATTTTTACCATTCCCTTAATAATATTTCTTTAAATATTATTTTAATAAATAATGGCAGCTAATGAGACACCATTGATAATTAGTCCTCCAGAAGGTTGGTTTTATTCAGCAGATCATTCTTTAAAACATTATTTTATTAAAATAATATTTTACCTGATCTTGCATTGTGAATGGTTGTCTAAAGGTATGCTGATTATTGCCTAAATTGGTTCCAAGACTAACTTAATTTCACTTCCAGATTCTTCAAGATAATCCTTGGTTCTCAAACATGAACATTGCATGGTAATGTTGCATCACTCTTTTGGTCATGATTTCCAATCATTTTTAATCAACTTGTTTATATTGTACATAGCCCATTAGTCTTCTTTATTCTTTAATTCTGCTTGGTAGTTTAGTTGGATTGTTTTAGCATAGTAAAGAGTTTGTTGATTGAAATATGTTTGACTTAGAGTTGACTTATTTTTGTCAATAAATTCTTGTATTTTAAGAAATTGTGTGCAGAGTTTTGCTGTTCAATAATGTCAGAGCTTGGCTCACCCTTTTTATTTTGTCCTAATAACACCATCTTACTAGGCTGGTATTCACAGGATAACCCTTAACAGACCAAAATATTATTTGATAAAATATTAAATTATTAATATTAAATAATATTTTCAGATTTATAGTCACAACAGGGGCCATCACCTTTCACACCACTGTATATGGAAATGCATTCCTAATAGACAACTCTAACTCCCAAGTTTGACCGTATGTGGGTCTATGTAACATTTTGTATTAAATATCAGTTCTGTGTTTTTAAAAGACCTGCCCTGCAGCACTTCCAGCCGCGCAGACAGTTACAAAAATTGGGATGTGCATGACAGGCCTACTGGATGGAATACGCACTCTCCCGAAATTATATGCTATTGTATTTTTTCACCAAGCACCATTTGTGACAAATGGCGGCCTTAATCCAGAGGTTATGCTCTTATTGCCTGTGAGTGGATGGCCAGATCTTGGTAGGTTTGCAAAACTGAACTGAACAGTACTGAGAGCTTTTTAAAGCTTGGGATATGTTTTAAAGCCAAACTTTGCTTTAGAGTACTCTAAACTTTACCCGTGACCTGTCTGTTTTGTTCCTTGGTCTTTATGATGCTGTTTGTTCACTAATGTTCTCTAAAAAACCTCTGAGGCCTTCACAGAACAGTTGCATTTATAGTGCAATTAAATTATACTTTATTCACTAATCGGATGACTTCAGAAGGCAATTGATTACACTGGATGCTAGAGCACAGGAGATCAAGACAAAATGCACATCACATTTTTCAGGCTTTTGTTTGAAAAATATGTTGAAAATTACATCACCATGTATGTTTCCTTGCACTCACCAATAATGTACTTTGTATTGGTGTATCGCATTAATAATACACGAGAGGTTTGTGGTTGTAACAAAAAAAAAGCAACAGTTTAAAGTTCAATGCTTTTTCAAGTCACTGAACATTAAGTATGTCTGCAGACCAACATACTGAATTCCTTAGGGGGACAGAGGCCTGTAAGATGGTTGATAACAGAGCAGGAACAACGAGAAATACTCCATCCAGAGATGAGGAAGCACATTTAAAAGCAGCAAACACGTCTGTCAACTTTTGGCACGCAGCAGCAAACTACCTACCTGAAATCAGTTTAAAGGTCTTTGTGCAGGACTTCAGCAGATCAGGGTCTACCTTTGATGGTGCAGTCTCCCTGGAGTTGATGATCCTCACATTACCTTTACAAAGATATTCACACCATCAGTTATTATCATTATTATTGTAGCACTTCTGCTATATGACTTTGGCTGCATGGAAGCCTTTTTCTCACCAGAGCTGTCCATTACTGTGAATATGGAGCCCCCTCCGATCCCCGCGCTCTGTGGGTTCATGATGCTGGTGCACAGAAGCGCAGCAATGGCGCCATCTACCGCTGAGCCGCCTTGTTGAAGCATGTCCCTGTAAAAATCGCATCGGTACTGCAGCAAGTCGGCTGGAATTGTTGTCATACTTTATATATGCGTAGGTGTCTGTTGAGCCATGCCAGCTTCCTTGTTAATTAAGTGCACGCTGAAAATAATCCTCTGAAATATGTTTGTGGGGATTCTTGGTGTTTAAAAAAGCCAACTTCCAACCAACTGAGCTTTTAACTGCACACACCACCAAAGCATTTATGGGTTGAACAGATATCCAAAATAGCTTGGAATGATGTATCCATATTGGATGTTGTGCGTAACAACTTTTCCTCGAAGACGGTAGTAAATTAACTAGATTAGTTTGTGTTTTCCAGTGCATAATGAAGAACGGCATTTATTTGTACTAACCTTCCAATCTCTGAGCATTTCCTTGAGTCTGCGGCCACGGCAGCTTTGGAGAAAGTGCCATCTGGGCATGTGCGCCTCACAGTGACTGCGATGATCACAATGATAGAGATAACCACCAGCAGCAACAGCAGCGCGCAACATGTGTACACCCTGGCCTTAGATCTCGCCATGACCCTCTGCTCTCACTATATAACCAGGCAGATGAATACCTGAGCAAGCGAATGACTGCGCACCTAGTTGGATCGGAAGGGGCGGGTACCGCGGGGGCCTTCTCCACCTCCCTGCAGGCGGGAGAAACTGGAGAAAAGGAAAGGTATTCTGACAGCCCAGAGATGAATGCTTTAAATGTATTTCCGCCTTATGAAGTCTTTGAGTTGCCGTTTCCCAAACCCAAACAGTTTGAGTGGGGGTTATGGGCTTGACCCTGTATACTGGTCATCAACCAGGGACAGTGACAACTGAAGGCTTCTTCGGCCTCTGGATGAGAGAAAAAACATTTACAAGCAACATGACAAGAAGTCATTTTGCCTTCTATTTAAGCACTTTAAACAAAGTCCAAGAGCTTTCAAACAGTTGGCCGAAATAATTCTTAAAGATAAATAAATCTCACCTAGAAGTATTTAGAGTTTGGTCTTTACCATTGCTCTCTAATAAAAGCGTTTTACTCCTATAAAGATTTTTGTAATTAAAAAAAGCATGCAAACCATTTGCACTAGCAATGATATCAGAGATCTTTTTCCCCTAAATAAGCTGGTCCATTCTCCAGTAAGCTCTAACAACTGTGGCAGGTAGATGGAGTTGGGACAGAAGTTGGGTAATTCCAAGTAGACATTCTTAAAAATAAACATCTGAAGTCAAAAGTTGGTTGGGTTGTATGTACATACACATTTATGTACATACTGCTCATTTTATTATTTTTATTGCCTCTAAAGTTTATATATTTCTATTAAATGTCTGACCCATATGAGCACTTAAAACTGTTGATGGAAAAAAAAATACTGCTCCTCATTAATAAGATGGAAATTGGTACTCTTCACTCAAAACAGCATTAATTTCATTATTCTTGCAAGAATGAGAACAGTTTCCAGAACAAGACATGTGTCCAGAGGGAATTCTGTATCTGCTCTGTTTTACAAAGACACAGCGCATGCTCGCCAACCAGATACTGAGTGTGGAGCGGACCAACCCGGACTCCTTAGTTATCATCGGTGGCGACTTTAACGAAGGTAATCTCACCCACGAACTTCCCAAATATAGACAGTTTATTAAATGTCCGACCAGAGAGGACAACATTCTGGATCACTGTTACACCACCATCAGAGACGCTTATCACGCCGTCCCACATGCTGCACTGGGCCAATCCGACCACATCATGGTCCACCTGATTCCTGCATACAGGCAGAAACTAAAGCTCTGCAAACCTGTTGTGAGGACGACAAGGAAGTGGAGCAGTGAGGTGGTGGAGAATCTCTAGGCGTGTTTAGGCTGTACAGATTGGGATATGTTCAGGACTACTACCAACAGTCTGGACGAGTACACAGAGGCTGTGACTTCCTACATCAGCTTCTGTGAGGACAGCTGTGTACCATCATGCACCAG
>JAHUTJ010060191.1:0-11228 GCA_036250325.1 Characodon lateralis
GTTTAGTTGGACCATCATTTATTTTTCAACAGGACAATGACCCCAAACACACCTCCAGGCTGTGTCAGTATAGTTGTAACTGATGGAAAACCTAGCTTTTTGTACATGAATTAGTAATGTAGTATCTTTCGTGCTATCAGGAAATGTGTGTAAGAGGTTAGAGACACAAGCAACAAAGTAGAAACTCAGACACCATTCTAATTCCCCAAAGATTTCATTAAGCATACAATTCAAGTCAATTTATTTATAAAGCACATTTAAAAATAACAAGAGCTGACCAAAGTGCTGTACAAGTTGTAAAATATGAAAAAACAAACAAATTACAATACAGACAGAAAATTAAACCAATATAACCAAGCTTAAAAGCCAGTAAATAAAATGGATTCTAAATGACTTTTAAAAATATCGTATATAGGAGAGATCCTGCTGAGCAAGGGCAAAGTACTCCACAGTTTCAATCTTCTCTGTTTTAACCTGAATCTGGCAACAACATTATTTAGCTTAGCGGTGTTGTAACTGGAGTACGTATAGTTAAAAGATCACTGAGATAACAGAGTGCCGGGTCATTTAAAGATTTAAAAAAGAGCAATATAATCTGAATCTACAGTCAAAAGGCCTCCACCGTTTAAATTTCAGCCAATACAAGTTAAAATATTAAAAAGATGACATGCTCAGGATGTTCCCAACCTTTCGCCAAATGTACGTTCAGGCAGCTTTAGCTCCAAGTGTTCCAATACTTTGTAAAGTGGGTACAGAACAGTTATGAACTAAATCAAACTGCACAAAAGTATTCTAAAATGTTGATGTCATAAGAGATTCCAGGACTGTTATGACATTTAGAATATAAATGAGGATTTTTTTAAAATGCGCAGATTACTTTTGTGACTGAACTTGTGAATCTCCCTTAAATTGTTAAAGTTCTTTTGGAATGAAGGTTTAAGAGATCAGCACACTTCTTTTTTTTAGTCCCTGTGATTAGATGAATTTGTGATGGGCCACAATCAGGTAAGATAGATAAAATATGTTCTCTGTCACCACAGACAAATCAGTTATGCTTTAGTCAAAAACAAAGTAAAGTTTTAATCTAACTGAATGTGAAAAAGTTTAAGCACTGTGAATACTTTGCAAGGCACTCCACTTCTCTAGTTATTCTTGCTGAAAACATGTTATATTTTTTGATCATGTAAAAGCTGCTAATAACAATTATCCACTAGATCTCACAATGTTCATATTTATAATGATTTTATCACATTAGTCTGAAATAAAATCTTTTTTTTTTATTCTCATTGATACATACTTTTATATCCTCTTATTATGTTGCACAATTATTGAGTGCTGGTGATGCTAACTCTTCCAAATTTGCAGTTTGAAATTATATTATTATTAATTTCTGATTTGGACTGGTACATAATAGCCCTTTAAAATAACTCCAAGGCCTGGATGCCAATTCTCATACCTCAGTTGTGGAGGCTAATATCTTTTCAGGAAAGACAAACATGGCCACAAGCAGTGCTTTATTTAAGCAACAGGAGGCCTTGCCAAGGGCAATGTGACTGTTGATAAACCCACAAATCAACAGCAGATTTAATCTGTGTGTCCCACTTGGCACATAATGGGAGAGCTCAAGCAGTCCAAGCTCAGTAAGTAATTCGTTGAACCTGCCTTTATTGTGTTTTTGTTTCTAATCAACATAATTTGGCATCGAAGAAAGTATCACAACTTTCATTTCCAGTAGGTAATCACCACAAGAGAGCCCTAGATTCCAATACAGTGAACAAACATAATTAGAAAGATGTCAGCATTGCAGTTTATCTTCCTTTATACTTGCAGAAACAATGCTTTTGCATACTGTGATGAGCAGAGTCCCGTTTAGTCTGTCACCTGTGTAGCCTGCATCATCATGCAGTCTAATTCCCACAATAATTAGGAGCTCACAACTGATACAACTGGGGAAAACATAAGGATGATTATTTAGCAAGGCTGTATATAGTGGGAGCATTTTTGAAATCCTGTTAGGAAATAATCATCTAGATTGTTGCTAATTGCTTATTTCAAGAGATTTTTGATAAACATAATGTGTCCTATAGTCTTTAATAACTTAACATCTTAGCTGGAGATAGGAAGTATTAATGCACAGACTTTTATTTGTAGGCATGGTAATCCTAATTCTTCTTTGCTTCAATAACAATACCCAGATAGGCCAGGCCACCCTATTTTACTTGTGATGAATGCTATTAGAAACTCTGTAGTGCACTTATTTTCTGTTGCTATCTATGGAGAAAAAACCAGCTTGCATCTTGAGTTGACCTGCTCTATCAATTACAGCTCCCTGTTTCCTAGCCAACCAAATACTTACAAATCAAATGTTGTATTGTGTGTTTTGTGATGAAAAGCCAGATTAAATCTGTTTAATTTAAATCGAGTTAAAAACATTAAATTTTAAGTTAAAATCAGGTTTTCTTGCTGAGACATTTTAGGCAGCAGTTATAATAAAAACACTTTCAGTGCAATGGCATTTCAAACAGATCTGGTGAAAGTAAAAGGTAAAATGTACTACTATTCTTCTTATATGCATGAACAAACATTTAAATTAAACTCAAGTCATTAACATAGTGATAAAAATCGCCAGCAAGCACTCCAGGTCCATCTTTGTCTACCTGTTCTCTCCTAGTTTTATGCTGAGCAGGCTGGGGCTGGCAGTGGCGAAACAAGCTGATCATATCAGATCCTCCATGTGAAGGACATACTTGTCTTTCCTGACAGTATCTAACATATTAAATCAGCCCGCAGTAGGATGATGAAATTTGACTGCACTACACTCCCATCGGGTACTACTACAGTTTTGGTACGATTGAATAGTAAAAAATATGTTTCTAAAAGTTGAATATTCTTCTAATATACTAATTAGTAATAGTAAGTCTAATTTTACTTATTTTTAAACTAATGACCTTCGATCCGTTTGCCATTAATTTCACTATAGACCACATGTTTAAGCTTAGGCATACTTTAGGTCAAACACACGTACAGTATAAATTTAGTGAGTAATTTAACATTTAGGCCTCTTTACACCAGATTAAAACTGCCCTATAGTCATTGCTACAATCCTTGAATTGCAGCAAAAGTCTCAATTCCAAGAGAAAACCCAACTGCGTTCTTGATCTTCAAGGCTCTGAAGTTGTTTTTATGAGTCACGCTGTGATTGATGTAAAATTACTTCATAAACCTCATTATCCACTCCTCGTGCTTTTTCTGCTAAGCTCACACCCTCAATCTCCAGTTAATGTCCTTTAATTATCCTGTTTCATTTTGGGATATTTGCAAACTTCCATAGTTTAACTTTCCATGAAATGTTTCTGGAAATTTACCATCAACTTTCCTCCCCAATCCAAACAGTCTTTCAACTATCCCCCTCCATCATACATAATGAAGAGTAAGATGTGTTCTTGGTGCAGCCCAGAATAACTCTAAAAAGACCATCCACATTCTGGCTTATTTTTAATATTGTGGAATAGTCTGATGGGAAGGGGACGTTAGAGTTTATGACATCGGTCCAGTCTTATTTTGGTTGCTTCATTTATTCCTTTTTTTCTCAAGAGTCCTTTGCAAACCAAATTAACAGAGTAGTATCCTTTAGTAGTGTTATATCAGTGTGCCATGTTCTTAAGGTGGCATCATACAAACGTTTTGGTTAAACACTAGCATACAAGTATTTAAAAAAACTGCTATTATTTGGTCCATAAACTAAAGTTTTTGCCCTACATTTTTAATCCCATCATTTGTTTTGTACTTCTGTAGGGTCCTTTGTTCTGAACTGCCTTCTCTCTGAACAGAGCTCATTGCTCTCTCTTTTTTCCTGTGGTCTTGATCCTAGACCTGAGCGTAGTGAGTAAAAACATGATTATTCTTCTTTACCTAATTATTAATCATCTCAGTTTGAAAAAATTAAACTATGAGTAGTTTTTGCTGCAAATATTTATTTGTGTATGAAAATAATTAATGTTGCCACTAGTGGCCAAATTCCCTAAAAGTGAGGAGCTGAAATGTGGTTTGCGCACATATGCAGCTTCACATGTTGTTTATTAAAAAAAAAAAAATCCTTACCTCTGCCACCCTTTATAAAGTTTGCATCCACACACAGTTTTAATGGTTAAACTTTATAGATTTTTATGGATCTGGTCTCTTGTGCATTTCTCAAAAGAGCAAATCATTTGAACGAAATATGATCTGTCAATTTTTATTTTACACAAACATCAAAGTTCACATTAGTAAGAACACTAGTGGGTAGGACCCTGAACTTAGAGATGATATTTTTCTATTGTTTGGGCTTGCATTCATTTTCACTAACTACCAGGCATGCTTCAGACATTAAAACAATATGACGAAGATTGAGAAAAGATCCAGGCTTTGGTTAAATAGACCATTTTCATAACATTATACAATTTACCAAGTTCTGAGTCTAGGCAATCTTAACAAAGGAAAGCAAAGATAAATCCACTTAAAATATAACAGTCTAGACATCCTGATGTTTATGTATTCCGCTTCCTTTACTCTTTTTTGATTGTGATTTCGAGTTTAAAGCCAAGGTAGTTTATAAAACAATACCCTAGGCTTTGGACATCTCACAGAGCACCGTTTAACCTATCATCTGAAAATAGAACATACATGGCACAATTGCAAACCATTGAAATATAAAGAGGCAGGTCAGGTAAGGAGACCATTAATCAGAGAAGCAGCCAAGAGGCCTATGATAGCAATGGAGGAGCTACAGGGATCCACAACTCATGTGGGAGAATTTGTTGACAGGTGTACTCCACAAATCTGGTCTTAATGGAAGATGGGCAAGATTGTTAAAAGAACGCCAAAAGAATTTTCATTTGCAGATTTTCCCCAGACATGTAGGGGACACAGCAAAAATGTGGAAGTAGGCACTCTGGTTTTGTGAGTCTAAAACTGAATAATTTTGTCTACATACAAAATTGTAAGTGTGCAGAAAACAGACAATGGCCACATGGTAAAGATATAATGAAAAAAATAACTAACTGCAGCTTAAGGTGGTTTTGCTAAATGTTAAGGGGGGGGTATGCCATGCTTACTAGATTTATCTTTTTGTTGGCTCTTTACAAAAAAAAAATCTCCCAAAATAAATTGAACTTCAGGATGTCAAGGGTCAAAATGTGAAAAAGTGAAAGTGGCACACAGTAGATAAAACTGTTGATAAGATTGGGGGGAGTGGTAGCCTAGTGGTTAGAGAGCAGGGCATTTGCGTCGTGGAGGGGCCACAAGTACCCTGGTTGGAATCCCACAACCTGCCATTCTGGGTCCCTGAGCAAGACCCTTAGTCCCTTAAAGGCTGAGGATAATTTCTCCATTGTGAGATCAATAAAGAAAAATTAATATTAAATGAATTATAATACAAACAACTTCATCATTATATTAATGCTAGGAAATGTATGCACTTCTTGTTAATGTTGATAATGTTATTCATTATCGCTGTGACCCAGTGAGGTATGGTGTGTATGTGCAACTCTGGTTTTGATTGGCACTTTTGGGTGGTTATGGTCATACAAAAGCTGGATATTACTCTAACTGTAATTTCCTGAATGACACACTGTTGTGAATAGTTATACATAAAGCAGACAATCCAGCCACAATTATCAATTAACTACTCATTTTTATTTAATTGACATTTGGGTTAAATTTTGAGGATTTAGGTGGCAGTGCTAAGGCAAGTGAGTTGACATCCTCGTTGAACATTTGCATTATGCACTATCCTTGGTGAGGTACATCTGGCTGCTTTGTCTGCTACAATAATTTTGCTTGAAATTTATTACTTGCATTATGCAAAACAGTCAGACCAGTCAGGCAAGGGCATGCATAGGATGCAGGGAGTAACAGAGTTCACTCTTCATCTTCACATTCACATCTTTGTTTGCTTGGTAAGAGCTTTCACAGTTGTGCTGGTTGGTCTTAGTCCTGGCATCTTTTTTACGTTAAGTGTGACTTTTTTATTTGGTCAAAAATGTGCAGTCACCTTATTATAATCTTTTTTTTTTGTTTTTCCTTCAGAAATAGTAAGCACACTAAACTTATATAACGCTTTTCCAATACCGACCACTCAAAGCGCTTTACACTAGAGCAGGGGTCGGGAACGTATGGCTCGTGAGCCAGGTGTGGCTCTTTTGAGAATTTCACCTGGCTCGCAGAAAAAAACATAATATATTCTCATTCTTTAACCCATCCATCGATTTTCCACTGCTCATGTCCTGTTCAGGGCTGCAGTTGGCTGCAGGAGCAATTGTCCATTATAACTGGATGGTAATAGCCTACGTTGGCCATTGCTGGGTAAACAGGTAAACGCCCCCTTTTGAATCAGTCTGCTCAGTCATTAGCTCAAAGCTAACCCTTCGGTGAAGAAGATGGCGAAAAGAAAAAAAAGATGAGGAATATCGTACATTTCAGGACGAATGGACCGAACAATTCGCCTTTGTGGAGAGAGCAGGTTCTGCAGTGTGTCTAATTTGCAATGACAAAATTGCATCGATGAAACGGTCGAATGTAAAGCGGCACTTCGACACACGCCATGCTACCTTTGCATCAAAATACCCTGCGGGAGACAGCAGAAAGAAAGCGTGCCAAGAGCTACTGAGTAGGGTGCAGGCTAGCCAGCAGCAATTCCGCCTGTGGAGCCGGCAAGGTGACTATAATTCCGCTAGCTTTGCTGGATCTTTAGCAATAGTGAGGAACGGAAAACCATTCACAGATGGCGAGTATGCTAAAACGTTCATGCTGGATGTAGCCAATGAACTTTTTGATGATCTTCCGAACAAAGACAAGATAATCAAACGGATACAAGACATGCCTCTTTCCGCAAGAACTGTGCATGATCGTACAATCATAATGGCAAACCAAGTGGAGGAAATGCAAGTGAAGGACATATATGCAGCGCCGTTCTTTTCTCTGGCTTTGGATGAGTCAACAGACGTAAGCCATTTGCCGCAGTTCAGTGTGATCGCAAGATATGCTGCTGGTGACAAACAGTGTGAAGAAAGTCTTGCTGTTCTCCCAATAAAAGGGTCCACAAGAGGTGAGGATTTATTCAAGTCTTTCATGGAGTTTGCTCAAGACAAAAATCTACCTATGGATAAACTTTACTCAGTGTGTACTGATGGTGCTCCGTGTATGGTGGGGAAAAACAAAGGATTTGTGGCACTTCTCCGTGAACACGAAAATAGACCCATCCTAAGTTTCCACTGCTTTCTACACCAGGAGGCACTTTGTGTTCAGATGTGTGACCGGCAGCTTGGTGAAGTGATGTCGCTGGTCATTTGTGTGATCAACTTAATTGTTGCCCGAGCCTTAAATGATCGCCAGTTTAAAACACTGCTGGATGAAGTTGGAAGTAACTATCACGGTCTACTTTTGCACAGCAATGTGCGTTGGTTATCAAGAGGGAAGGTGCTTAGCTATTTTGCGGCTTGCCTGAAGGAAATCCAGACTTTCCTTGAGATGAAAGGCATCGAGCATCCTGAGCTAGCCGAAACTGAGTGGCTCCTCAAGTTTTACTATCTCGTTGATATGACTGAACATCTGAGTCACCTCAACGTTAAAATGCAAGGTATTGGAAATACAGAGTTATCCCTTCAACAAGCCGTGTTTGCTTTTGAAAACAAGCTGGAGCTCTTTATCATGGATCTTGAAACAGGTCGTTTACTACATTTTGAAAAACTGAGACAATTTAAAGATGCATGCACAGCAAGTGAGCCCACTCAAAACTTTGATCTCCACCAGCTAGCTGGCTTCACATCCAGTCTCCTACAGTCGTTCAAAGCACGTTTGGAGAATTTTGTGAGCACACTCGTCTTTTTAAGTTCATTACCCATCCAAACGAGTGTTCAGTAAACACAGCCGACCTGAGTTACATTCCTGGTGTCTCTGTCAGAGATTTTGAAGCAGAAGTGGCTGACCTGAAGGCCTCAGACATGTGGGTGAATAAGTTCAAGTCACTGAATGAAGATTTGGAAAGAATCGCACGACAGAAAGCGGAGTTGGCGAGCAAGCACATGTGGACAGAAATGAAAAATCTTCAACCCGAAGACCAGCTGATTATCAAAACTTGGAACGCGCTTCCTGTCACATACCACACACTGCAGCGTGTGAGTATTGCTGTGTTGACCATGTTTGGATCTACATATGCATGTGAGCAGTTATTCTCACATCTTAAAAACATCAAGTCCAACCTACGATCACGTTTAATGGATGAAAGCCTCAACGCTTGCATGAAGCTCAACCTCACCAAGTACCAACCAGACTACAAAGCTATCAGCAAATCCATGCAGCACCAGAAGTCGCATTAATGGTATTATAACATTATTTAAATTTTAAATAACTCTGAGTCAAAAAGGTTCCCTTTCCCTGATTTAAAAGAATACATTCAGAGCGTTATTATACTCACATTTAGTTGAATTCAGTCTTAAAATATATTATATGGCTCTCACTGAAATAAATTTCCAAATATTTTGCTTTCATGGCTCTCTGAGTCAAAAAGGTTCCTGACCCCTGCACTAGAGCCACATTCACCCCGTCGCATTCACAAACTTGCACATTCACAATACGGAGATCAGTAGACAATTTGAGGTTAAGTGCCTGGCAAGGAAGCTGGAATTGAACCCCAACTTTCGGATTGCAAGACTCGTACGAAAAGAGGAATTTTTGCTGAAAGGTTTCTTTAAAAGTTTTTCCCTGACAAATTAGATGAACAGGGTGCACCAGCAAGTCTGGCCTCATATGTACACCTAGCAGCTTATTCAAGAGACACTTTTATTGGTTTGAGTGTTAACTGCCGGGACAGCATTACTCCTAAGAATCAATAATACTTTCACTTTTCACATTCTATTTGAAATGTACAGGAGCTGGTGTACAGTGGAGCTCTCGAGAGCCAGAATGACGGTGGAGCCCTGGTGAGCAGTGCAGAAACCACTGGAATCCTGGCGAGCAGTGGAGGAACTGAGGTGGAGCCCTTGAGATCTGCGGCGGAGCCACTGAAGCTCAGCAGAAGGAGGCAGTGCGTCCTCGCAAACTTCACAGACAGGAACAGGAACAATTGGAGGCAGTTTGTCCTTGAACCAATCCGAAACAGGAAGAAGTGGAGGTAGCTCGTACTTGAACTCCTCCAGGACAGGAACAGGAAGTGGAGGCAGCTCGATCTCGAGCTCCTCCGGGACAGGAACCGAAAGTGGAGGCAGTCCGTCCCCGAATCCCTCATGGGCTGAAAGAAGATGTGAGAGCAGTTCGCCTTCGGACCCCTTCGGAACAGGAACAGGAACAGGAACAGGAGCAGGAGTCAACAGCAGTGACGATGGCCGATCAGGGGTTATGCCATGAGAAGCGTCGCGCCGACCCTTGGTGGAGAGGGGAGTGGAGGAGAGAACAGGCGCCAAAAGTGGAGGTAGTCGACCCACGGAGTCAGGACCTCCAGGGATGAGATGAAAAAGGGGTCCGATCTCTGCCATGGCTCTCTGCTGCTCTCCCTCCACCATCTCGGGAGTCAAGGGACTCTGGGTAAAGAAACCTCCCCATACCTCCAGCCAGTCCAAAATCTGGTTTGCCACCTCCAACCTCTGCCACAGCGAGCTCCGAGAGGCAAGCAGGCGCAAATAACACCGGAACAATTCCTCCCCGGCTCTGAACTCAATTTGCATCCTCCTCGCTCGGTCCATTAGGCAGGTTCCTTCTGTCATGATGTGCGGTTTGAGGTAGGACCAAGGTGCAGAAAAGGATGCCAGGAGCCAGCAGAATGAAGGTAAGTCGAGTTTTAATTGTTCTAAATCACAACACAGGCAAGAAACCAGAAGTAAGCCGAACCAGAACCACACCAGCACACACAGTAATCAGACATAACAGGGTGCTAGACTGAATGTCAACAAAAAGGAACCATTCCTAAACAATGGAAACTAAAGAGCATACAAACGGGGAAATCAGGGTGAACCAATGAATAAAGCAACCAGGTAATCAGGGGAACTAGGAAAGGGTGTGGGCTAGGCTGCAGGGAGACATAGGGTAAACAAAGGACCAGACCAGACCTTCATGTTGGTCCTCTCCATAATTCTGGCTTTGTTTGTTCTGTTTGTTCTGATAGTTTCCAACATCTTATATGTATGTTTTGAGACTGTGGGTGAAACACACAAACACCAGGAGTTTATACAGCCTTTTCAAAGAAATCTATTAACTGTGATTCAAAAGAGGAAACTTTTTAGGGAACAGTGCAGATGGCCATATAGCTAAATGGTGTGAGCCAACTTGTCAAGAGTTTGCAAGATTTGTCTATAGAGTCCACGCAGTGATGTCAGATTGAATATGGAACAAGGTGATTGAATATACTGTTGGGTCTAGTGTCTCTCATCCTCTTCTTGAAAATGCTCCATAGACTCTACCAGGGCTCAGGTCAGTCAAGCACAGCTCATTGGAACAGCTTTTAGTGGGCAGGTGCCACGTCCTGCTGAAAAATGAAATCAGAATCTTTTAAAGCTTGTCAAAATTTCCTGGCAGATGACTGTGTTGACTGTGGACTTCGGAAAACACAATGGACCAATACCAGAGATGACATAGAACCCTAAGTCATCACTGACTGTGGGAACCTCCAACTAGTCTTCAAACAACGTGGATTCTGAATCAGAATCAGAATCAGCTTTATTGCCAAGTTCGTACATACAAACAAGGAATTTGACTCCGGTACATTTTGCTCTTTGGTTTTGTTTTTGCATTACAGAATATACATATTTACAATGTACAATATATACATATATGTACATAATACATATATAAATAAAAAGGTGCATTTGCAACATCTGTATGCTGTTGTTTTGTACTCTATTGAATGTTCAACAGAGAAACAGCCTGAGGGAAGAAACTGTCTCTGTGGCGGCTGGTTTTAGCGAACGGTGCTCTGTAGCGGCGGCCTGAAGGTAAAGCTCTGAACAGTTTATGTGCAAGGTGTGTGGGGTCTACAGAGATTTTAGCAGCTCTTTTCCTGACCCTAGACCTGTATAAGTCCTGGATGGAGGGAAGGTCAGCCCTGATTATTCTCTCTGCATTTCTGATTATTTGTTGCAGTCTGGACCTGTCCTGTTTTGTGGATGAGCCAAACCACACTGAGATGGATGAAGACAGGACAGATTGACTGATGGCAGTGTAGAAGATAACCAGCAGCTCCTGTGGAAGGTTGAACTTCT
>JAHUTJ010060192.1:0-11223 GCA_036250325.1 Characodon lateralis
CACAAATAAACGTATCCAGGTGTTGGAATGGCCAAGTCAAAGTCCAGACCTGAATTCAATTGAGAATCTGTGTAAAGAGCTGAAGACTGCTGTTCCCGAACGCTCTCCATCCAACCTCCCTGAGCTCGAGCTGTTTTGCAAGGAAGAATGGGCAAGAATTTCAGTCTCTCAATGTGCAAAACTGATAGAGACATACCCCAAGCGACTTGCAGCTGTAATTGCAGCAAAGGGTGGCGCTACAAAGTATTAACGTAATGGGGCCGAATAATATTGCACGCCCCACTTTTCAGTTTTTTATTTGTTAAAAAAGTTTGACACATCCAATAAATTTCATTCCACTTCCCGATTGTGTCCCCCTTGTTGATTCTTGACTAAAAATTTGAATTTTATATCTTTATGTTTGAAGCCTGAAATGTGGCAAGAGGTTGAAAAGTTCAAGGGGGCCGAGTACTTTCGCAAGGCACTGTATATGCTTTAGAACTCAATAGCTTTACAGAGCAGTAAATTTACACAGTACATTTTATCAGTGTAATTGTGTCCAGTTTAACCTCCTCATTAATGATGTGCTAAACAATGCAGACTCAGTTTTAGGCTTAGATTGGCATTATATTTAGGCTTACCTGTTCGATAATATCTGCCTGTTTGAAAAATTGGAAGTAAATTCATATAAACAGGCAACATTTAAGCAAAACCAAATCCTCAGTTCTGGTGCTCACCACTGGAGGGACACAAAGGTCCCGTCAGAACAGAATCTACCATGTGCCCTGGGTAACACTAAATACAGGTAGGGACCACATAGAGGTGGTCTAAGACAGTGTTTTTCAAAGTGGGGGCACCAGGGGGGCCTCAGAAATCTGGATGGAAGATAAAACAAAAAAATGCAAAAACAAAAAAATAGACTCAAATTATTTTTTTATAATTATAATAAAATATAATTAAAATAATGTCATTATTTTTTAATAATTAATATTAAATATAATTTATAATAACATAAGCTCCAGGAAGGAGTTACAGAAATGTTCTCTCACCAGGAGCTGCTGTCATTGGGATGGATTTGGGCTGTATCTCCATTGATCCAGTCCTACCTGGAGCACCTCCTAGGACTAAGACTATTTCGCTGATCTTGAAAACACACATTTAAACTGGGGTAGGAACCCCTCTGCCCCCTGTGTTGGTTCTAATCTGGATTTAAGGCCGCAGGAGGAACTGACTGAGATGACAAACTCGGAATTTAAAACAGAACGTTGAGGCTCTTCCCCGGTCTCACTATTGGCTATATATAAGAAAGGACTGTACCACCTTGGATGACAGGGCACTGAAATGCCTTCTCACTTTTGCAAAAAACCTACTTGTGTGAGCCTGGCTTTAAAAAGGTACTCAAAACAAAACAGAGCATGACTACACATGGACAATGACATGTGTATGGCATTGACAGACATCCGAAAAAAGAGGGGGGTTAATTAAGACAATCTTGTCTTAAACCTTTCGTTCTGAGCTTCTACAGAAAAGGAATCTTAGCCAGAAGTTCCATGGGGTAAACCACTTCACTAATAATGTCAAGTGAAGCGGTTTACCCCACAGCCTCAAGAAGGCTTCAAAACCCCATCTCTGCTCGCCTGATGCGTGCCAATCCAGCATAAACTACTCCAGCTTCAAATTAGAACCAGCGCCAAGGTTCTTTGTTCACCTTCCGCCACGTAAATCATCACCTTTGGAGCTCCCATCCTACTTTCTTCACAACGGCTCATGTATGAGAGAGTGTTTAGACAGAGAAAATTAGTTTAGGATGAAACAATCTAAAAATTTGTCCATTTTCCATTGCCTGTATAAAGCCCCAGGCTTTGTAAAGCCCAAGTTGCGTTTCAATACAAATTTCCCCAGGTAATTTCACTTTCCCGGGTAAATGGTCCCACTGTGGAGATGGGCTTTCAGCTTTTCCTCGGATTTGTTAAAGGGGCGGAGTTGTGTGCAGCGAGGCTTGGCTCCAGGAGCTTCAGTAATGGCAGGTTACCATACAAATTAATCGTTTTTTGTTTTTTTTCCATAGAGGCATTTATTTTTCATTTTTCAACAGTAGGTAGACAGGAAAGAGAGCAAAGAGAGGGGGAGACATTTGGCATAGGTCACCGGGTCCGGGATTCGAACCCCTACACCATCAGCGCCGCGCCCAAATTAATCGTTTTTATACCATTAATTTGTCACAAAAAGTAGTTTTAGGATGTTTTTCAGCGAGAAAGTAGACCAAAACTTCATTTTGCAGTTAGTTCGACAAGAATGATCCTACTTTGAAATGTTTTGTCTGAGTTTTCGGAGCAGCGAGTTCCATTTACAGGCTGGTCTGGCTGCTAAACTAAGCTAAGCTAACTGGGCGGTTGGACTGGGACTTCCCCACTAATCGCAGCCTGATCTCGGCCGCACTCTGGGATTTCCCGCTACCTGTTATCCGTTTGTGGCAGCTGAAAGAAAATATAAAGCATTTAGTAGATATGTGGTGAATAACCGCAAGTACCAGAAAATTTATATTTTAAATTATTGTAAATTAATCAATTAATAACGCCACAGTTCTATAAGACAAATGTTTTAATGCAGTGCTCATGGTAAGAGCACTTAAAATGTCCATGTACAGAAAAAATACACATTTCCCTAAAACGGTCTTTTCATGTAAACGTGACTTAGTGGAGTATGAACTCTTTATTATATATATTTCACTTTTATATATTTATTTAACTGATATTTAAAAATGTTCATAGTTTATGCAGACAGCTCTGCAGTAGGAGAGCGCACAGGTCCAGGTTTGGATGCGGTTTCCCAGAAGCTCCCAGTCATCTTCTCCATCTTTATGTCCTACCATCCTCTGCTCTGCTCTCAATGCATCTTCCACTTTACATAAATTTTTGCTTATGATTAGACAGTCAAGGTATCAATTCCCTGTACTTCTGGACTGATTATCAGTCTTTTTTAATAAATACATTTTTTTCTGTAGTTATCTAAGTTTACCTGATTATAAAAGAAAAACAAGTGTGTTAATCAATGTTTACTAGTTATTGTAAATCAATCATGCAGTTATGAAGCAACAACTCTGGCCCAATACAGGTTGGTAAAACATTTAATGTAAAATAATAATTTAATCTTCTCCTATTAATGGATCCAGTGCAACAAGGAATCATGGCCGGAATTATTCAACTGTACAACTCTAAGACTGCTCATCATCAAAAGAACATACGGGATTCCCTGGGATTCCCATTACAAGGGTAAAACAAATCCTGGGGCTTTCAGTGGAAAAGAGGCTTTTGTTTATTTCAGTGTTTGATTTGTTTGTGGTGGGAAAACAGCTACCTGGTGAAGCTAATGCAAACAGGCCCCCAAGCCTTCAGGCTAGTCTATTTGTTGTGTTGTGTTGAAATTGATACAAACTTTATTTATAAAACACTGATGGTGCAGTAATGTGCGTTTTCTCTATTTTATCTGTGTTTTTCCTTAATCTCCTTGAACTCACCTGCTAAAAAAGGTTCAAATATTGTTCAAAACGTGCCAAATGTTGCCTCCGCCAGCTGCTAACAAGCTAATAGCTCTGCTTATATCACACAACAGAGCTTGTTTCATTCACTCTGGAATCTTCAGATAACGCGGCGTCAGTGCTTGGATATACATTAATATTTTTATTAATGGTCTTTCAAGCACATGTGAAACTAAAAGGGTTCGTAAAGCAGCATTTTTAGTTTTGTTAAACAAAATGCTAATGCTAGCATAAGAAAGGTAAAATATTTACATACAACTTGTCGCTATCTTGTGAGAGTTCATTGACGTTCCTCTCCGCCATTTTAATAGTCCATTACTCCATAGTACAGCTAGTTAACAACATTAGGATGAATTGTCCAAAACATTTTTGATTTCTAATTCAGCAAATACCATTTCCTTAAATATTACTCTAACAAAATAATTGTGGATGATTAAAAAAACATTAAAAATTAATTATCCAAAAAGGTGATGACTTTTAATTTGGCAAATCATTCTTTAAAATATTAGAATATATAGTAATGTTTTACTTAGCTTTGGATTTTGCATTGTAACTGGTTGTTTGAACAAATACCAACTGTCATCCTTAATTAGCTTTAACAACTAATTTGACCTTATTTCCAAATTCCTCAAGATAAACCTTGGTTCCTAAATATCTAATAATCCACATTGAACTGTCACATCATTGCATAAATTTTATTGGTTCAATTGTTCCTTTATTTGTATAAAGTTCATTAGTTTTCCTTCTTACTTTATTTTGCTAGATAGTTTAGCTGAATCATTCCAGCCTAGTAAAGCATTTGTTAATTGCACAACCACTGACTGAATCCTGGGGCTGTGGGGACACGCAGTTGTTAGCACCATTGCTTTGCAGAAGGTTGATGGTCTCCCTGCGCATGCATAGGTTCCCAATGGATACACCGGCTCTACCCGTGGTACAAAAACATGACTTAGATCTTAGATTAATTGGTCACTCTGCATAATCCTCAGGTATAAATGCACGTGTGCATGGCTGTTTCTCCTGTGTGTCTCTGTTGCCCTGTGATGAACTGGTGACGTGTCCAGGGCGTACCCTGCCTCTCGACCAATGACTGCTGGAGATAGGAACCAGCCTCCCAGCAACTCTGCAAGGATAAGCGTGTATAGACAATGGATGGATGGGATGGATGGATGGATGGATAACTGAATACATGTTAATGGAAAAAAACAATCAGAAGAATATTAAGCAGTGAATAGAGACCCATTTAGGTGAGCTGACTCTGCTCTTCAGTGTAATGTTGGTTAGTTGTTAGAGTTAATTGTACCCTTGAGCCAATCATATCCTAAAGTCATGTGCCGAATTACTGATAAATTATACAGAGGTAATAGGGAAATAAAGCATTTTTGCTGTGTGCAACTGTTTTAACAGATAAAACTGGTTAAACACTCTTCTGTATTCATGTTCACGATGAGTCTTCAAATATTCTGATACGTTTTTTTAGTAGATCACATATATTTTGTTTAAATAGCTTAATAAAAACAGGATGCGGGGTCATATTTTTTCACAGTAGCACTTCTGAAAACCTTTTGCCGCTTGCTTTGCAGACAATAGTCAAGTGCGCTGAACAGCTTATTTGATTTCCATATTTGTATTTCACTTAGAGAAAACAACAGTCTGCTTACTGTTTGGGAGGATTCAGTGGATGAAAAAAAAATACAGGTATCCTTCCACTTTAAAACTAAATGCCTGATGAGCCATTCTGGTGCACCACTGATGACATTATTTTTTAAAAATAACGAGTGCAACTTTGATATCACCGGAAAGAAATCTGTATAATCAGTCTTTCCCAAATGCCTTCATTGAGTTTGTGCTTTACAGGCTTTGGATAAAAACAGACTTTAACAGAGAACTCAGCTGGTGACCAGAATCAGCCTATTTTAAGTTTCACTGGCCCTGATCTGTGACCGGCCAAACCTAAACATTCAGCCTTTTTCTAATCAGGAAACACGGCAAACCTAAGTACCACCAGGTCGTCTTAATAACAACACTCAGGCATAGAAGATGTAGGTTTTGTCGGAGTAGCTCAAGACCCATGTCTTGCAACAAGAAGTCAACATCTTCTAGCAGCCTCTTAGTTAAGAAACTAGCAGCTTTACAGTCGGTTCGATAGCAGGCTGTGAACTCTGCAATCATTTTGTCATCGTTTTAAAATATTAGAACAATCCTGTTTTACAGTATCTGCTCTCGTGTATACAGCCTGATTTTGCCTCTTCATGTTAAGAATGAATAATGTCTCACAGCAGGAAGACTAGAAAAATTATTCTAAATGGTTTTATTTAATGTTTCAATATATAAATATAAATAAAGGGAAATTAAAACGGACTGCTTTACAAAAAATCCTCACCCAGATCTGCAGTTTTATCCTCTTGTCGTTCCTATAGATGGTCTTCACCTTGAAGTCGATGCCCACCGTGCTGACAAACGCTGGTGTGAATGAGTCGTCGGCATAGCGGAAGAGGAAGGAGGTTTTTCCCACGCTGCTGTTGCCAATGATGAGGATTTTAAACATGTAATCAAAATTCTGGTCCGATGACTCCTTCTGTCCATATGTCGCATTTGCAGATGCCATCTATGCATTAACAGACATCCAACAATTATCACTTTTGGTTTACAGGCTTAGGAAACAAAAAGCTGTCCTTCAAACAGGGGCCTGAGCAACTGCATGATCAGAAAATACACCCCAGTGCAACAATCAACAACAACCATATACAACAGTCACAAACCAACCAGTGTTACATCAGCCACAGAAGATTCATTGACTGTTATTTGTTCTCCAGTCTAGGATTTTACCATCTGGTAGGATGTAAAGTTATGGGCAAAAGCTTGTGCCTTTCACAACTGTTGTGCTCTGCAGGCTTTCCATGTTCACTTTTAGTGCTGACAATTGATATTGTTGTTGTATCTTTGTGCAGAGTGATGTGTTTCAGATTAATTTATAGCAAATCTTAGTTTAAATATTATACTTTATAGCAAAAACACATCTTTACTGTCATTTCCCCCTGCTCCAAAGTATCATCTAATTGCATTTTAGTAAAGTCACAACATAACATTGTCAGCACAGATAAAACTAATTGCTATAAAAGAGGAACAAATATTCTCTAAATCATTATCCTCTTCTGTTAGCAATGGTCTTCTCCAAAAGAAAATGGTGAAGTCATCACTCATTTGTATAGAAAAGACCTCTCATGTAAGGAAACGGCTGATAAGAATATTCCAGATAAAATTTTCTAAATGATCAGAAATTTCCAAAATGATGGACTGAAGAAGGCTTTTGGATTCATGAGCGTCTAAGCAATTGCTAAGACATATTTCCTCCTCAGGGGTGCACTACAGAACTGTGTTGCCACCAGTGCAGAGCTTGAATAAATTAGCAGCTGAACTGTGAGTGCATCTGCACACACAGTTAAGCAAACAGTTTGGACAACAGCCTTATGACAAGAGAAGCGGCAAAGGCAACATTTCTGTTCAACAAAGTATTAAAAACAGACTGAAGCTTTGCAGGAAGTACAAGGGTGGACAGCCAAAGACTGGGACAAAGTTATTTTATCCCATAAATCCTGCTTCTGATTCTGGACATGTGTGAAATAGTTTTTCTAAAGCAGAAAACGAGTAGTGCACAAAGTGAAGCATTCTGATATAATCAATGTGTGGGGTTTCTAATCATTCAAGGTTGGGGGCTTACTCATTATTCTGCATAACACTGCCATGAATAAAGAGTGGGATCATGTCATCAGACAGCAACTTCTGTCAACAATCCAGAAAGAGTATGGTGATGATCTGTGTATTTCCAGCATGATGGAGCACCATGTCATAAGCCAAAGTATTCAAGTGGCTCAAAGATCAGAATATTCAACTCCAAGCACCAAGGAGACAAGAATAGTTTGCCATCACTCAGGATTTGGTTCAGAAGCTGATATCCAGCATGGCACAGAGAGTTATTGAAGTTATGAAAAATTGTGATCAGCATTGTAAATACTGACTCTTTGTTGAAATTTCGGTGTAATTTGTTAGAAAACAAACTTTGCTTGAGACTGTATTCTGGCAATAGGCTTATTTGGTAATAAATCCTGATAGCATTCTCTGCTTTAGGGGAGCATAAACACTTTCTCTATAACTCCCAGTAAGAGCAGCCACAGTATCTCAGCGATCCAGAAGTCAGACACAAACCGCACACCTTCACCTCACGGAGGATAAGTGGGCGGAAGTAGAAGGGCTTAACAGACTAAGCATCGACTAAACTGGCTAACCTATCGTCTCCCATCCAGGGATGGCCGGGAGCCTGAGTCGGACAGGCCATGTCGCTGGTAACAATATGCTTCACAACACCCTATGCATAGGAGACTGACACATGGTTAATTGATATTTGTCTCATTCGACTGATTCTTTCTGATTTTATCCTACTAAATAAAACGGCCTGATTCCCACAGACATCCGGTAACGGAGCTTAGCTTGAATTATGTAGCTGTACTCTCAAAGCTAGCTCGACAAAAACCCTCTGGTTTATGACACTATGCGTTCTGTTATTTCTTAGTTACCGCAGTTCAGCTTAACTGTTCAGAATTAAGATAATATAGCATTAACTACTAAAAACATGCAAGAAGCCGTGCATCCATCCCTTAAAGGCTAATTCAGCACAGTTACAGTCACCAATATTTAAATATGACAGCAGGAGCTAGCTAAGCATCCCAGCTATGTCAAATGAAGGTTACTCTTTCTCATTAACAACTACCTAAATCACTGACCTCGAAATGGAAAAATAAGCTCCGTTCTTTCTGTTTCCCCTGTTATAATGAACACGGCCCCGCTACGCAGATAAGCGCAGGGTTTAGCATGAAACGGGTATTTTCCCTTAGCTTCCCTGCAGCGGCTAGTTCAGAGCCCAGCGTTGCACCTGCACACAACCAGAATGTAAGAGTGATTGGCAGGACAGCTGTCCAATCATAGCAGAGACTTGAATGACTCAACTCTAGAAACGTCGCCCCATTCCTGGTGAGGTCCTTATTTATTCATCGGGAGGCGTTAGTAAAAAGATCTCTTGAGTATAAATGACTATATACTTAAATCTAACACATTTTAAGGTTTAACATTTTTAAAATAGAAAAGATGGTTACAAAAGAACAAGACATTTTTTGTCAAATTGCTCTTGACATGTTAAAATGTGCAAAGTGCATGATTCCAAACAACTAGCATTAGGAAGAACAGATCATTAGATTAACTTTGAAGAAACTATTCCACCTAAGTGCTCTTTTCAATTCATTTTATTCATACAGCAGCAATACACAACAAATTTACCTTTAAGGCACTTTAAAAGAGAAATTAATTCAATTTGTATCCAGAAATTTTTAATCAGATCAAACCAAAACATTTAGAAAAAATTAAATTTAATTACATACATCCCAGGTCGATCCACATGATTCTGGAATGCTGTCAAATTCAGTGTATGATGCCAATTGACAAAAACGAATCAATCTAGGAAACAAAGTCAACTGCATTAGAAATCCCTTAGCAGTTATCCTAGCAGTTGGCAGGAGTGAAAAGGAATAATTCCCTTTAAACAGGGAGAACCTTCCAGTGGAACCCAGCTACGTATTAGCGGCCATCTACCATAATAGACTTGGAGTTGAGCATACTCACAAAAGTCACAGAAGCACTGAGCCAAGTGGACTTTCTAAGAAACTGAGTACACATAGTTAATGGCAGCAGTGGCTCCTCTTGTGGCTTCATCTAGAGAGAAAATACTCAACAGAGAAGCTCTGAGACACTTGTTCTGTCTGGGATGAAAAACTGAGTAATTATAGTTAGTTGGAGCAGTAGCTCCTTCCTCCAATATTAATATCCTTTCATTTGTATCCTACAGAGTGACCCTTTTTAAATGTCTGTCACTTACTCCTGGCCATGTCCTCATATGATACCAGGATCTCATATTCAGGTCCAAAAAATTGAAGAGCTATAGTATTTTAAAGTTGTTGGTGCTGAATTTTGCCGGGGCTAAAAAAGCATGTTCTAAAAGAATAGAATAGAATTGAAATATATTTTATTGTCCCACAGTGGAGAAATTCAATAAAGCAAATTAGCTGATTTTTATTATAAAGGTACATTAAAATATGTACTTGCAGACTAATTGTTAAAAAAAAACATCTTTTCTAAACTTCAAGATGCGCCATAGCAACATGTCAAAACTCCCAAAATTCCATGTCACTTACTAGTTGCACATTTAACAAATTTTGTCATTTACTGTATTGTTATTTACTTAATTAATATTTTTTGTAATACTGTCTCAGGGAGTAAAGAAAAAGAAAATGTATAGTATTCTAGTTCAAAACATTGGATTTGCTTATTGCACTGTCAGGAATGCATACATCTCTAATTCAAGACAACAGTCAGGTTTTTCTCTACTCAGAATATAAACCTCTTGTTCAGAGGCAACCTGTAATTAAAACAACTGTGAGCAAATGGTAACAGGAAGCTGAAGAAGCTCTGCGAGGTTGCTTTGAGGCTACAGACTGGGACACACTGTGCCAGCCACATGGAGACTGACTGAGTGTGTCACCGACTATGTAAACTTCTGTGTGGATAACACCATCCCCACCACAATGGTGAGATGCTTCCCCAATAACAAACCCTGGATCACCAGTGATCTGAAGGACCTGCTTAACAAGAAAAAAAGAGCCTTCAGAGAGGGAGACAGAGAATTATTGTGGAGTAAACAGAAGCAACTTAAAGTCAAGATAAGAGACAGCAAGGAGGTGTACAAGAAGAAGCTGGAGAGCAAGCTCCAGCAAAACAATATCAGAGATGTGTGGACAGGGATGAAGAAGATCACAGGCTTCAGGCAGAGGGATGATCGGACCGATGGAGGTCTGGACAGAGCCAATGAACTGAACAAATTCTTCAATAGGTTCAGTTCAGAAACAAGCTCAGCATCCTCATCTCCTGCTCACAGCCAAACAGACATCCCACCTTCCTTTGACCCACAGATTTTCTGTCATAATTCAAATGTTTCATCTTCTACCTCAGCCATGGAAACCCTTCTGCTTCTAGATGTTTGCCTTCAACCAAATCAGAAGATGCTGATGCTTCCTTTGCTTCCCTCTTCCACCTGTATGTCTCAAGAAGTCAGGTGAAGATGCAACTGGAGAGACTGAATTGGAATAATGCTGCAGGTCCACATCATGTCAGCCCTAGAGTCCTGAAGGCCTGTGCAGAGCAGCTCTGTGGGATTCTGCAGCACCTCTTCAACCTTAGCCTGGCCCAGAAGAAGGTTCCAGTGTTGTGGAAGACCTCCTGTCTTGTTCCGGTACCAAAGAAAACTCACCCATCAGTCCTCAATGACTATAGACCTGTTGCCCTGACATCTCACATCATGAAGGTTGTAGAGAGACTCCTGTTGGCCCACCTGAGTAAACAAACAGTAAACCATCAGGACCCCCTTCAGTTTGCTTATCGCTGTGGAGTTGGAGTTGAAGATGCCATCATACACCTGCTTCAACAAACCCACTGTCATCTGGACGAAGCCAGCAGCAACGTGAGGATCATGTTCTTTGATTTCTCCAGTGCATTTAATACAATCCAAACTGATTTCCTTTGTCAGAAACTCCAGAAGACTCAGGTGGAGGCCTCAACAATCTCCTGGATCAAAGACTACCTGACAAACAGACCACAGTTTG
>JAHUTJ010060193.1:0-11220 GCA_036250325.1 Characodon lateralis
TGATCTTCTTTTTAATGCAGTCGATCAGCTGGGCTGTGTCTCTGTTCCTTTTCCATCTGAGCTTCTTTTCTCCGTCCGATCTTGTTCGCTGGTGTTCTGCGAGGAAACAACCCCAGTTCCCTCCTTCAGCATTGCTTTTATAGTGCTTGATGCTTTCACCAGTCAGCCCCTTGTTAGGCTTGTCAGATATTGCGCAACCTACTCTGCCTAGCTTCTTAGTTATTGCTCAATACTTAGTCATGGTCATCGTGACTTTCTGGTTCTTGTTTTTTCGGCCTTGTAGATGCTGGTAATAGCCACGCAGCTGGCTGTAGACTCATCCTCCCTTCTTTGCGCTGGCCTTCAAAGGATTTGTTGTCAGCATGCAGCTGGCTCTCGTCACTCCTAGTCATCCTACAGTTCTCTCCCTAATCTGCTCAGTCTTAAACTTTACACAGTATTACACATTCCATTCTCAGCTTTCTGCATTTACTTTAAAACACAGTTACAAAACCATCACTTCATTCTTTTTATTCATGCTTCACAAATGATTAACGTTATATCTCTTTCATATATAGCTGTCTCGCATCACAAACAAGGGTCTCCCAGACCCCTGCTTCTGTACCCACTTCTGTGGGTGCTTTTATCCCACTGTACTTAGTCACTGCTTCAATCACTGGTGATGAAATCGTTAGTGTCTTCATCAACGTTCTGCTTGCAGGCATAGATGTTAGTCATATTGATCTTTCGGGGAAACTCTGTCTTTATGGCAACCGCCAGGACATCAACAGCATTCCTGTATTCTATATTTGAAGCATCATCCCAATCCTCATTTTTCCGACGTAGGTTTGGAACAGGGAGCTTGTTATGGATTTTTGCAATGTCAGGCGCAGTTATTTTACGTGTCAGGATTCTGCGTATTTCAGCACCAGTAGGACGATATTCCTTGCAAAAATCAGAGAAACTGGTGGAAAAAACTTCACCTGACTAAGATAGGTCAGGGAGAAGTTTTGCCCACTCCTTGATGTCATGAGAAGTGCAGGACCGGAAAACCAGGTTAGGTCCATTTGGACCCATTACTTCCACCATAGGTGCAATGAGAGTGTGTCCCTGAGCCTGTCCCTTCTGTCTGGTATGAGAAGACAGAGGGCTGGAGCTTGGACCTGGCCGTGAATTAGAAGGATCTGAGGAGCTGTGCAGATGTGGTGTTAGAGCTGTCTTCCACCTTCAGTGACTGCTGTTGCTGTGAGGCTGCAGATGTGGCTGGTTCTGCAGCTGGAGGTCTGGAGGTCGTTACTGCAGAGGAGGAGCTGTCAGGCTGCTGTTCGTTTCTGATGGGTCGGAAAGCATATGAGTCCAGATCGTGGTCCACCACAGCCGCCAGAGTCGTCAAAGCTTGTAGATCAGGGTATAGAGAGTGAGAAACAAGAGAAGAATTAACAGAAGTGACAGACTTTACAGCTGGATTATAAGAGGGTGGGGTTATTTTGTGTATTTTTGCATTAGTATTAGGACCAAAGTTGGTTAGAACAGGTACAGAGATAGAGCTTTTATTTTGTTGCCCACCCATGGGTTTACTGTCATCCTGATTCCCTGGCATCAATTTAGAGTTTTTTTTCTCTTGGCATCACTCAGCTTCATCTTTCCAACATTTTAAGCATGCTTTATCTTTTTTCATAGTCCGGTAATCTTTTTGATCTATTTTCTTTTGTCCGTCTAATTTTTCCTCCTTTTCTTTTATAGCTTCTTCAACCCTCTGTAAAACTGTAAGATTGTATGAACCCCCTGCAGGAAAGTTAAATTCTTTAACCCATTTGTTTATGCACTCAGTGCTTTGTGGACCATATTTTTTTTAACATAAAATCAAATGTTTCTCCCTGGGGAGGAGGAGGTGATCCCTTAGAACCGAACTACTGTCCAATACTGACAGCCTTGCCACACCCTTCATTTACTGGTAAATGAAATATTCCTTTAAAACCTGCAGATGTCTCCACAAGAGCTTAGAGCTTTATGGCACCCTAATCGCCTTCCCCCTAACTTACTCGTTAGGGGAGCCTCGCTCAACCGTACAGGGAGGGGTCTCTACTGGTGAATTACTGTTCACCCGCGCACAGCGTGGCATCAACCGCACACAGCGTGGCATCAACCGCGCCAGCGAGGTCCGTACACCTTGCTCCTATTCCAAGGAGGGAAAAATCCCAGATCCCCTTTGTCCCCAGTAGAAACTGTTAGTTTTAACCTTTTAATTAAAATTTAAGAAGTTCTTATTATTATTAAGCCTATTATTATTTTCTCTATTTTTGCAATTTAATTTATAGGCCTTAGGTTATAATTTGTTTTTGTTTTCCTAATATGACCTAATGATAATAATTATTCAATTTTGCTGATTCAAGATCTCACCATCTCTGGGAAAAAATCAGGTTCTTTCTGGATTCCAGTGCTGAGTCTCCCAGGAACCTCGACGCAGAGTCCTTTAACAATAAGCGGGGTAAAGGCAAGGAATCTCTTCCAAGGCTGGGACCTGGTACTTCTTCGTTGATGTCCCCAGAGTAAATCAGTCAAGGAATCCTGTTCGTGACGCCAAATTATTGTAGAAAAATTGGCGTCATCAGTCAGAGACTGATGACATTCATCAGTCATCAGTCTCTGGATGACTGATGTCACTCAGAATCAGCTTTATTTTAATCTTGCAAGAGAGAAGGATTTTACAGCATTGGAGATGTGCTCAGTAGTGCTGCCAAATCATTCTGACCAGACAAAGTAAAAGTTCTCCTATAAGCTACANATAAAGTAAAAGTTCTCCTATAAGCTACAACAGTTTTCAAGGTGACTCATGAGACCTGTTGTCCTAGACATAATCTTAACAGTGTGGCATACATATTATCTCACACAGCTGCATGCAGAAGGCTGAGAAACCATTACTCTAAGACTAAACAAAGAAGAATGGAAAAACACAGAGGAGTTCTAATACTTTTGTCAGTTCCTGTAGAGTATCAAGGAGCAAATCAAGCAAGGCACTAAAATTTCCATAACATACACCTCCTTTCGTGGTAATTATGAAACAAACTATAGTAAAGAAAATGAAGTTAGAGCTTGTAATCATCTGAAAGAACAGGGCATGAACACCATTCACACGGGTACTGTTATCAGCACCAGGAGCCATGGCTCTCTGCTAGTCCTGATGGGATCATTGACTCAGATGTGCTGTTAGAAATTAAATCTTCTGTACCAATCCATCCTTCGCTCACTGAGCAGCTTACCCAGAAATGCAGTGATATCAAATTGGTAGATGGAGAGCTGCTGCTGAAGAAAATTGGAAGCAAAGACGATTACATGCAAGTGCAACTTACTATGTTTTCCACAGGTCTAAAGACTGCCACACTTGTGATCTGGACACCTAGTGAGCATGTTTCATTTTCAGTGCAATATGATGAAGCACTTGTAAAGGAAAAAGTACATCGCTTGAGAGCATTTTACTTCTCATGTTTCTTACCTCGACTTGTAGAAGATTATGCTGCAGGATGGTTTCAGCTAAATGAGAGATACTTGAAGTTAATGGCCAAGCCTTAATTCACATTTTCTCATGTGACAACTATAAATGGGACAGTCAGAAATTAACATACAGGCAGAGTATAGCCTCAGTCCTGTGAATGAATGGAGACATTCAATATGAAATCTGCTAAGTATTTCACATCTAAAATGTTCAAAATTCAAACATATGCTGGGTAATTAATGACAAAATGACAACATAAAATACTTCTGTATTTTTGCAGTCTTCCAAGACAACAAAATGTCAAGAATGTTGTTTTGAGAAAATCATTTGTTGCCATTTGAAGAACCTGTCACATTGTGGTTGAATAAAAAAAAGAAATCACTGTTCAGGTGATTGCGCTATATGTGCACTGTATCACAAGCTTTTCAACAAAAACGTGTAGAAAATAAAATAAAAAAGGGAGACCTGGAAACTATTTACACTATATATCTGTACATCAAAATTATTGTGTATCACGGATGAGATCCTCTCTTAAATTTACTAGAGCAGCACATATCCTCAAAATCTTGTCTATTTTAGAAGCCATTCTTATAGTTTGAGATAGTATTTTGAAAAATTTCAAACATCTGATTGCTCTTTCAATGTGAATTCTTACTTTTGCAATCCGACGCGTGTATGTTACCTGTTCCTCAGTTAGCGGTCGATGTTTTTTTGTGAAAAAAGGAATTACTAATCTAACTTTTCTTTCAAAGAGCAAGCCTTTTATTGTAAAACCTCTATCTGCCATGACTTTGTCAACAGGTTTCAGGCACGTTAATATTCCAGAGTCCATTGTGATAAATTTGTCACTACATCAACCGCCATATGCCGCAGACACAAACATGATTAGTCCACATGGTGCAACAGCTACCAAATATTTGACTGTGTTGTGTGAATAATAGTGGCTGTATGAGTCCAGATTTTTGGGTTTCTGTAAAAGGCTCTCACTGCAATCTATAATGCATGTAGTATTCAGAAAGTTCTTCTTGAAGGCTGCAGGCATAGTTGCTTGAATAGCTTCTCTTGGCATCCATGCAATTTATGGTTGGAAATGTTCCTCCAGTCTGTCTAACCAGTATGAAATGATCTTGCAAGCAATGCTATGTGATATATGAAACTGGCGGCTTAGGTCACCTATTACACGATTACTCTTTAATTTCATAAGTGTCATAAGGACTTGATCTCGTACAGGCATTGTAAATTCATTGTTTTCATATCCTTCCAGGGTTGACACAAGAGTGTTAAATGTTTCTAAGGCTATACCAGTGCACAGCAAAGTGTCTGCGTCATTTTCTGAAATGTTCCTAAGCCTCCTAAAATTCTGTTATAATATTATCAAAATATTGTGATTAGATTTTATTTGTTCATTTATTTTTCAAAATCAGTTGGTGCTAGGTTACATTTAACATTTTTCTTTTTAACTGGAGATTAAATGTAGGTTTTCATGCAGCTGCAGCTGTTTTAAATAAATGAAAAATAAATAAACTGTCTATAATAACTCAGCATATTCTTTATGAATACAAACCCCAGACTTTTACAGCCTTTGGGGCTAATCTCCCCCCGTGTTTCAATCCTATTGATGTCCTTGCACAAAACAAAATTGTTTTGCCTGTATTTGGGAAGTTGATTGTTGAATTTTACCAAGTTGCTAAATGAAAAGCTATTCTGGGGCTGTTAAATGAACCCATACACACTTCTGCCAGCATGCGACTGGTGTTAATTACTAACCATTTTGTCTTTAAAAATTATACTTGGCTGCTAATTAAATATTTGATTTCCCTTTGGGATAAATACAGTATTTTTTAATTGAACTGAATTAAAAACATACTAACATCCAGACTGATGAAAATTTGAAAACGAGGACAAACCACATTTACAATTTCATTCACCGGGAACAAATTTGGCTGTTTTGTTGATGTTGCTGGAAGCTGTCTGGCTCACAGAGGTCCGGATAAGCTGCCATCTTTTCTTTGGTGGAGGTAGGTCATAGCCCAAATAAAGCTCCGGGTCGGGGTGTAGCTCTGAGGGCTTTTTATCAATAAAATAAAAGGAACAAACATAAACTCTCTTCGGGGTGTATTTGAGTTTTAAAGCTGCCAGCCACGCTCACTTCCAATCCTCCTTCTTCGGCATAGAGTGGGTATGGCGATGGGCACGGACAGGCCTTTCGAAGTTGTTGATGTTCAAGACAAAATGTTTCTAACTCATTTTTCAGTTTTCTTGAGTTGTGACAGCCGACAACAGCACAAGTTGAACCCAAACTCATATACAAACCGGTTGAGCCGCCCCGATACAGCACAAATTAACAGAATTTGTCGTTAATTCTAGTGGTTCTACCTTTGGGTACCCTGAGGTATAAAACCGGACAGCGGAAGTAGCGGTGTGTCATGACAGCCTACGTACGCTCTTACAGAAACTTGTGGATAGAAGACATTAGGAAATTACTTTGAATCTTTACAATCAAAAGCTTAAACAAGTGAATTCAGTGAGATTTTTAGGTCTCATCTTTGATGAAAAATTTACTTGGAAACAGCAAATAGAATCTGTTCAAAATAAGGAAGCTTGATAGAGAACAAACACAGGGGTTGAGAATATGTTGAGGAGCTTTAAGGTCATCTTCTTTAGCTGCTTTACAAGTTGAGACTGGTGAACTTCCTTTAAGGTTAGGAATAATGAAGCAAATTTATCCAGCAAATACTGGATAAACCTTCAGGGACATAAATATGGTCATCCAACAAAGGCTGTACTGTAGGACTGTTGGGAACATAATAAATCTAACTACAATAGCTTCGAATGGATTGGGAATATAAAAGCTCAAAATTTAGGTCTGACACAGTTTCAATATAGTTTTACTGTTCCACAATCACCAATTCTACCATAGTTATTTATCACACCAGTAGTTGACCTGCAAATGGTAAAAATACTTAAAAAGGAAAAGAACCCAGAATGGGTTATAGTTAAAGAATATTTTGAAAAGTTTGAAGAACACCTTGTAATATATACAGATGGGTCTAAATATCCAAATAGTGGTACAACAGGGGCAGCTGTGTAAATCCCGCATTATAAAGTCACGATTAAAAGAAGAACAACAGACCATTTAGCACTTTATTCAGTTGAATTAATTGCTATTATATTGACTTCTAAATGGTTGCTTTCTGATAGTGTTAAGGAGGTAAGTAGATCTATAGTTGTATCAGATAGTCAAGCTGCAATTTTAAGTATAGAGTCTGGAAAATCTTGTAGATTAGATTTATTGTTTAATATATATCACTTATTGGTCCAGTTACAAAAGAGAAACTGTTCTGTTAGATTTGTCTGGATATCTGTTCATGTAGAAATCAAAGGAAATGAAGAAGTAGATTTGTTAGCTAAGCAGGCTTTAAAATTAGATAGTATTAACTTAAATATTCCTCTGAGCAAAGGAGAGGGAAAATCTATTATTCAAAGCAAAATCATTAAGATGTGGCAGGAACAATGGGATAATCATGATAATGGCAGGCATTTATATAATATTCAAAAGATTGTGGGGGGTAATAGAAGTAGGGATGGAAGTCGAAAAGAAGTGATTATATCACATCAGAAATGGTCATACAGGTCTTAATAGTTCTCTTTTATGGATAGGGAAACATGAAACAGGGACTTGTATTTATTGTAATCAGATGGAAACAGTGGAGCATGTTTT
Organism: Characodon lateralis; assembly: GCA_036250325.1. Taxonomy (NCBI): domain Eukaryota; kingdom Metazoa; phylum Chordata; class Actinopteri; order Cyprinodontiformes; family Goodeidae; genus Characodon; species Characodon lateralis. The sequence continues at coordinate 7,194 of JAHUTJ010060193.1, forward strand.
CTTAGAATGTAGCAAATATTCATTAGAACGTCAGCATTGAAAGTTGGTTTTAAACAGTGGAAAATGCACTTTCTTTAATTAATATTTTAGGAGAGGAATCAAAATCTGTTAGAAATCAATTGATTAAATTATAAAAAAAATATTAGGATGTTTAGTCGATTTTAAAGAATGAACATATATGTATATGTACTTACATATTCATTCACATACAATTTGTGTGTGTGTATGGGTATGCACACTCATCATTAATGTGAGTGAATTAAGTTCCCGCTGACTAGCAATGACATCTGCACTCCAGTCCGGCAGGTGGCGGTAAATGCACCTAAGTTGGTTTGTCATCCGGCAATAAAAACAAAAGAAGAAGAAGAAGACTACTACTACTACTACTACTACTACTACTACTACTACTACTACTACTACGACGACGACGAACTCCACAGGGCAGTGTCCTATTCTCCAGATTCGTCCTTAGCCCCGCCCCATTTGTGCCCCACATCCGCCCTTCGGCGAAGCCTGCATCTAAGCGGACTTCGTCGAAGTATATTACCCACAATTCATTGCTGCATGTGACGTTTTGTGCAAAGAGGTGGAATATGGCTACGTCAAGTAATTCAGCTCCTGCGCCTGTGCCGAAAAAATGCATTTTAAAATGTAAGTATCAAAATAATTTATGTTTTCCTAAACTTTATATGTGTGAATACAACTGAATTTTGTTCTGTATTCAACGAGTCATGAAACTACATATTTTAACAGCCGAATGTGTCGTGCAATTAGTTTTGAGTATGAAAGATCTGCATTTAAAAGTGTACTGCCACATTAAAATGCATACGGTAGTTATTTTTACTTATAATAATTGTACTTTGTTTTTCTTTTACAGGGACGGATGAAATGACTTTTAATTTTATCCAATTTAGATCTGAAAATGACCATCTGTTTACTGGGCACAGGAATGCCTCCACCCAAGGCTATAAGTAAGTTTATAGATGTAAACAATAGAAACATAATACGTAAGTATAAAGCAATAAGTGTTAAGTATATATATGTCTCTTGCAGTGAAATAATAAAAACAATGGGATTGGAGGGAAAAGTGACACCACAACAATGCAAAACGAATTGGGAAAATCTTAAAAAGAAGTACAAGGTAAGTTGCTTGATAATTTAAAGTGCCTCTGTGATTGTGTAGTATATGATGTTGATGTGTAGTATATGTTAAGGACTTGTCACTTCCAAAAACTGGGTCAGGGACAGACGAGGGAGAAGTAACTGCAGCAACATGGATATTTTATGCAGCCATGCATGAAGCAATAGGCCAGAAGCCAACAGTAAATCCAGTCAGCCTATACTCTTCAGGGCCAAGCAGTGTAGTGGTCAGCCCCAGCCAGACAGAAGATGATAAGGAGGAGCACACAGCCACTCTGTTAGCAGTAGGATCAGTGAACTCAGAGGTCAGCTCACCAGAAAGTTCAGCAAGCCCCCCTCCTAAAAGGAAGAGAAAGAGTGATAAGAGTGCAGTAGAGGCCTTAGGGAATGGTGTGAAAACCCGGAGAGGAGGCAAAAAGAGATTGATGACCAGGACAGAGCCTGGCTGGACCATTCACAGGGACAAATGGATAAAATGCTAGATCTGTTTGGGAAACTTGTTGATCACCTAACCAAGTAAAAACTGTGTTGTCTAAATAGTAAGCAGACGGTTTAGTTTTATTTTATCTTTGTTGAATGTGTTCGATATATTTGCACTTTAAAATGTCTTGCAAGTTAAAATGTTCTTTTAAAAAAGAAAGCAGCAAGTGAAAGTGTATTTGTTCTTTGTTTTCTCTGAAAGTGGCTGTTTCCGAAAAAGCCACCAACCATTTATGCTTCCTGTCTGCTCTGTAGATGTTTTACTCTCAGCAACTGTGGATGAAGTTGTAAAAAATACAATAAACAAATATTTATGAAAAATATCAAAGGTCTTTACTATTGTAAACGCATTTTCGGTAACAAAAACAGTGTCACAACAAGGTGCTGTCATTGTTGAAAGGTGTTGGATGGCTGCGAAAACTTGTTATCACTCATGTAAAAACTTTGTGCTGTAGTGCAGCTGCACTCCGCTTTGTATCATGCTCTGGTATGCAGCCCTCCCAATCATCGTTATCTATTTCAGCCTCACACACTACTGAATCGCATCCCGTGGGAACCAGCCTCTTTTCAGCCTCACACACACACACCCTGTCTGAACTGTCTGTTGAACTGTGCATATAAATAAAGAGATAGGGTGTCAAAACTTTGTAGTCTGCACTGCAAAGTGAGCTACCCTTGCTGCAAGTAAAACTGACTGTATCGTTCTTGCCTCTGAGTTGACTAATAATACCTAACAAAAGGCACACAATATATATGTAAAAACATAGACATACAATATTTCAGTTAAGTATATGCTTTAACATTACTTTCCATGCATTTTTAATTTGTGGTAAAAAAAAAATGTTTTTTTTATTATTTAAATTTTTATTATTGCATCTTCAATATTTACAAAAACAACATTAACCAATTCAAATCATAAACATGTTAACAAGAAAAATCAGAACAAGAGACTGACTAAATGTAATCATGTTCACAAAGATGTGCCTCTAAAGCAAGTGGTGCAGAAATCTAGGGCAGAGAGTCTTGCTCTCAGCGTGTTGCCACTTGCTTCCTGTCCTGCATCTCCTGGAGGTAGCGGTGGTGGTGGGTGTTGCTCATCAACATTTTCTGGCTCGAGGACATCACCATGTGTCAGGCAGACATTGTATAAGAAATCACATGCAGTGACTTCTTCAGTGCAAAATGTTATTGTCTAATGTTGTGCGTCAGCGAGCTTTCATCATGCCAAAAGCTCGTTCTATAACGGAACGTGCACGTGCATGGCATTGGTTGAATCTTTCTTCAACCCGGCTCTGAAGTGGCTGTTTGTAAGGGGTGATGATGGCTATAGGCCACTGAATGCAGGGATATCCGCCATCACCCAGAATAAAGTAGCCAGGTGGTGGGTATTCAGCATTCACATAGACAGGGCTGTTTTTAAGAACACGAGTGTCATGAACAGAGCCAGGAAACCCAATGAAAATGTTCAGAAATCGTGCGCTGGAGTCACAAATAGCTTGCATGTGAATGGAGTAGAACTGCTTATAACTAAAGTAGACGTCTTTGTTTTGATTTGGGGGCTTAATTCGAGTAAGACAGCCGTCCACTGCACCAACAGCTTTATGAAAAGCTTTGTGGCGGGCTAAACCTGCAAATCCCACCCCAATGTCCTCTAACTCCTCCTGTTTTGGATAACAGATGACTTTGTGTGCATTTTCCTTTATTGCTTGTGCAATTTGGTGCAAAACCCGGCAGACTGTTGACTTTGGCACAGAGAATGCTTGGGCTGCAACTCTGTATGATATTCCATGTGCAAGCCAATACACAAAGATCAAAATCTCCAGTGGATACCCCCAGCCATGATCTTGATCTCTTTTCAGAACCATCATCAAACCATTCATTGAATCCCTTGTAAGGTGGAAGTCTGGTCTGAGATCTTGATCAACATCCAAATACACTTGAAGAACTGGCATGATGGAGTTCAGTCTGGTGTACCTCAGCAGTCCTTTAGCCTGAAATATATGAAAATAAAATATTAAATCGATACCTGTAATTGAAAATATATGGCTTAAATAAGTTAGTTGGGAGTATTTATCCACAATAAACCATCAAATCAGAATAAGAACTGCCTATACTTTCGACCACAAGCCGACAAGATATATATATATATAGATATATATATATATCTCTAAATATATATAAATATATCTGTATCTATATAGCAGTCTATATTTCTCTCTCTCTCTATATACAGGGGTTGGACAATTTTCATCAGCCTCAGATGTACAGGGGTTGGACAATGAAACTGACACACCTGGTTTTAGTCCACAATAATTTATTAGTATGGTGTAGGGCCTCCTTTTGCGGCCAATACAGCGTCAATTCGTCTTGGGAATGACATATACAAGTCCTGCACAGTGGTCAGAGG
>JAHUTJ010060194.1:0-11218 GCA_036250325.1 Characodon lateralis
CGCCTTGGGCTCCCCCCGGAGGAGCTGGAAGAGGTGTCTGGGGAGAGGGACGTCTGGGCGTCTCTGCTGAGTCTGCTGCCCCCGCAACCCGGTCCCGGATAAAGCGGAAGACGACGAGTACGAGTACCTTGACACATCGCTAAGCATATTTTTTGTCATTGTGTTTTAAGTTTAATCTTTGCCTTACCTGACCATAAAATGTTCCTCTAAAGGGCATTGGACTGGTTTTGGATTATTTGTTTGGGCAACTTAAAATTTCAGACAAACTTGAAGGTGTTGATTTTGGAGCAGGAACTTCTTTTGGTTAGTTCTCTCTCGGTCCATGGGGATGTAAAAATGGCTTCACTGTGGATGTGCAAACTGATGTTCCAGCAGTATCCATTTCATTGGCAGACTTGAGCCTTGGGTGTTCCTGGTTGTTCCTTGACAACCTAATACATTTCCTTTAAGTTAGGGGTCACAGTTAGGGCCCTATTCCAAACCTTGCAAAGTTGTAACACATCAAAATAACTTATACTTACATTCTATTGTTTGTAGTGATGGTCTTGGAATTGGCTGCTGTTTCGAAAGCGCTAAAAAAGACTTCCCTGACTTGTGTAAATCTACTACTCTCCTTAGATTTTCACTGAGTTCTTTGGACTTTTCCATCCAGAGAGTACTGTCAAACAAATCATTTTGGGTTGCACTCAGTTGTGGTAACTGATTAGAGGTGAAAAGGACTTTGTCTCATCAAATAAACAGATACTCCAGAACTTTAAGTAACACTTCTTAAAAGACTTTAAAAGACGCACAATAAATTTAGAGTACTGCATCCAGTTGATGTTTTCATCACATTGTACAGGCCTATCAGATTTCTAAAAGCTTATTTCTTTGGCCACTTATCTGCAGTTAAAGGAATAAAATTCATGTAAATTGAGAACTTGGTGTTCAGTAGCAGCTGTCTTGAGGATAATTTCTACACAGTGATCTGTTGAAAAAGACTTTGAAGAAGGCTTAAGATTCAAAATTAGCTTAACATCCTTTCCAGAATTCCTACAAACATGACATTTCCACTTTGCTTTTCAACTGAAGATGAAGAACTTCAAGGTCAAGTCTGCACGGAACCTTTCATCAGAGGTGAACCTCTGTCCCGCCATCTCCATCTCTGCCCCGTCTTTGATCTAGTTCCCTCTTGTGGAAGCCAGCATGTCACACCTCAGTGACCATCACGTAAATTAGGATTTATTGCCTGTTCTGTCTGTCAAGACCTCTGTATGAGAGCTTTTGTTTGGCAGCTGTTTTAAAGCACTGCTGCCAAGTTCAACCTTGTGCTTTTCTCAAAAAGTCAAAAAGTGCTGCTCCAATTAGTCAAACTTTCACTAAAATAGTTTTTATGACTTTCTGTAAAACTTCCAAGAGGCCTTCTGAGGCACTGTTGATTGGATTGCAGCTGCTTGTGGATGTAACACCCACAGGCTTGCAATGAACTACAGACTTCACGTCTCATCCTACACCCTATTACACATTTTACAGTCCACCATTAGGGCAGTGGTTCTTCAAACAGTAGTGTTAGGTATACATTCATTTGCTCAAAAATTGGGATTCTGAAAAATAACTGCAAAAATCTTATGTCTTCTTGTTGCCTGTGAGCATAATATATTGTTACACCCTTTCCTATCACATATCTTGCTACCAAAATCTAATGTAAATCATTGGCCCTGTAGGCAGACCTGGTTTAAGGCGTTTTCATGCAACTCCTCCCAGGTGAAAACGACCCAGCAAATTTATCCAATGGTCAAATTGCTATGAAAGGCAAGAGCTCTATCTCATACTCGACAGGTCTCAGATAGAATGTCATATGGTAAAATCCATGAAAGGGCAATTGGAAAAAAAGTCAGACTTGTTTAAAGGAGGTAAAGGACAAAGCATCCTCTTTTAAACAAGAATATAGCCTCACAATCCTATAAAGTTGTATCTTAATGAACAACAAGACTTTTACTGCAATATTCTTTGGACAGATGAGACCAAGCTAGAGATATTTTACCACAATGACATCAACATGTTTGGAGAAAACTAAGCACAGCATATTAGCCCAAACACCTCATGTGAGCTGCTAATAATGGTATTGGAGGGTTGATGATTTGGGCTTGCTTTGCAGCTAAAGGACCTGGGTGCCTTGCAGTCAATGAGCCAGCCATAAATGTCTCTGTATGTCTAATTATTTTAGAGTCAAATGTGAAGAAGTTTGTTCGACTGAAACTTGGCCTAAACTGGGTCATCAACATTGATCCCAAAACACAGTCGCAAATCTACAACAAAATGCCTGAAAAATATATGGAAACAAAGCATTACAAAGACCTCAGCCTGCTTGATATACTGTGGTGGGACCTTACAAGACCAGTACAGTAACTGTTTCCTGACTTAATTTAAAAGAAGCAACATAATAAATAAGAGCTACAAGCTGTTGGTTTAGTCATTAAGATGGCTTAGAACAACATTTTGGTTTAGTCAGTTTTTTAGCATCTGTTTGTTTGTTTGTTTGTTTTAATAGATGTACATACCCATTCAATAAATTTGAATGTTATTGAAATGTCAATTTACTTAAGTAACTCAATTCACTAAGTAAAACACATTATATAGATTAATTACATACAGACTGCTGCTTCAAGCCTTTATTGATGTTAATTGATATGATTGTCCACTTACAGCAAATGAAAACACCAAATTTAGGATCAGAGAAAGAAGAAATGTGGGTGTAATGAAAAGTATATTTAATACCTGCTTGGTATTTTCAAAAGGTACATGCATTTTTGACAAACGTGCCTCTTCCAAAAGCATATTCTAATTAATTTAATAGGAGTGTATTCTTACAGTTTGGATAAACCTTAACACAACATATAAGTGCAAACGCTTGCTCCAATTGCCAAGTGTGGTGGTGGACGGGTGATGATTTGGGCTTGTTTTACAGTCACGGGGCCTGAGCATCTTGCACTCATTAAGTTGACCATAAACTCATATGTGTAGCAAAGTATTTTATAATGAAATATGATACAATCTTACAGCTGAAACTAGCCCCAAACTGGGTGATGCAAACAAAAGAGCAATATTGTGGAAAATAGGGAAAAACTATAGTACCTATCCACAGAAAATTAATTGTTCAAGTTATTACTGCTAAAACTGTCTCCAAACCTCTAAAACAGAGTCACATTTTAGCAGCTTTACCTCAAGAAAATAAATGCTTCCTGACAGCTCACCACATGTGTTTTCTGTCTGTAAAAACTAAAGTTGATTCACACCTAACCAGAAAATCAAGGTCTCTCTTCTAATTTGCATTCTGGGCCATTATATAGTTATGTTTTCTTGCTAGTCCCCACTTTGCATGCTCTAGATCACCTACAGTGTAAGGAAACACATTCACACTCTTGGTTTTTTGCACCAGTCTGTGTGAGTAAATCTGCGATTGCAGTTGTTACATAGATGGAGTTTTTCAGATTTCACTCACGAAGCTGTGTGCTTATCGAAAATGAAATAACAAATAAAAATGGATTTTGTGTTCAGTCAATTTAAAGCCGGGCTGTATGTGATAACCATCAAAAAAACATTTGGGGCTTCACTATGACCAAAATTCCAACAACTACTACAGCAAACACAAAAAACAACACAATATGTGGCTGTGGAACAAGGATTAGGCCTCAAATGTAACTCAAGGTTCTACTTTTCTCATTTTTGAATCAAATATAGATGTGAGGAACTGTATTTGGATTTCATGATGGCCCTTTCATCTTCTAGGGTAATCAGCAATTCACAAACAGCTCTTTTCCATCAAGACTTCCATCTGAAAACAGTGGAGCTAACAGCTAGCCACATGTTTTATTTCTCTCATTTCTTTCAGCTGTAATCCAATCAGCAGCATGTTTCACAGAACAAATGCTAATGATGATAATAATTTACATCAATTTGCAAACACATTCCTAAATTAAAATAATACTTGTGACTACTTGTACCTAAACATTGTATTGGAGGTTGTGAGAAGTTAGAAAGCAAAAAGTGGCTGTGCTATTACATGTTGTTGTCACGTATGAACAGATTATTGCTTTGGTGTCACAAAGTGGGTTGATGTTCTGTAAAAAGGTCTGGGTTCATGTGTTCACATGGGAAATGATCACATCAATGCTCAGGACATCAATAGGGTCCATCAGGAGAGACAAGTGTCTGGACTTTGAAATGGAAATTAATGTGTTTATGATAATTTAGCGGAAAAAATCACATGTTTTTGTTTGTATCTTAACATATCAAGCATCTTCTCTAATTACTGAGAGGAATTTCTGCAGGTCCTTGTGAAAACATACAAACATCTGTTATTTTAAATCCATTATTTTATTTATTTTTATTTTTTTGCTGTTCTTGTGATGGACAAACACAAAAGTACTGCAGAACCATGAAATGATGTAGTGAAATTCTGTGTTGTTTTTTTAAAGAATTTCATAAAGATAATGAGAAACACTTTCTTAAAGTGTGGGGTGCATACCTCCTAAAGTCAATAAACCATCACAAGCCATAATAAACCATATTTTGCTACAGTTGCATGTCATTTGGGGAATGTCTCTACCAGGGTAACACAAATAGACACTGAAACTTTTGCTCATGCATTCTTCTTTACAAATAGCTCAAGATCAGTAAGACTGGATGAAGAGGATCTGTGAACAGCAGTGTTTAAGCTTTACAATGGATTCTCGATTGGATTTCGGTCTGGACTTTGATTAGGCCATTCTAACAAATAAATATGCCTTGATAAGTCATTTCATTGTAACTCTGGTAGCAGGAGTGCTGTTGTGATTCAGACTGTTCATGTTTTAGCTGCCAAGCCTTTCTTAAATGTTCTTTGAATTTCCTTTATTATTAGGACATTGGTGTCTGCTTGTCCATCCAACTAAACATTAATCTCTTATCCATCTGTTCCTTGCTGTGAACCGTTTGGGCGTTATCTGTGTTATTCACATGTTGACTGATGTCAGCAATTGGGCGTTATCTGTGTTATTCACATGTTGACTGATGTCAGCAATTGCTGAGAAATAATTTTAATTCAATAGTTTTGAACATGCAATTCCCTTTCAAAATGCTGCTGTAAGTTGTAAAAAAAAAAAGCATCTCAGAATCTAGGAAAGCTGGTTGGAAAAGAGTTAGGACTTGGGAAACATAATTAGCAAGTGACTCGTCAAAGTCTTATCTTGCCCATTCCCAGATAAGCTAGAGGCCTCCTGGTGATTTAGTAAGTTTGCTCACTAGCAAACAAAATAATGGTCAGTAACTTTTATAGTAGTCTTGGTAGACAGAATATCGACCAAACAACCTGGCATTGCATAAAAAGTTAAAACTTTGCTGGCACTCCACTGAGTAATATTCAATCCCTTACAACATAGCTAGAAATATGGATGGCATACACTGGTTTTCTGCCATTGTATTCCACAGATTACCCTCATTAAATTAATCAATTACAGATACTTTTGAAGTCAACTCGTTGTCTGTATTAAACACACCTGTCCACAGAATCAGTCTCTTTCATTTCAGTCTCTCCACCACCATTGGTGGTGCATGAACAAAGAGATGTCTGAGGATGCCAGAGACAAGACAGATCTGCACAAGATTGAAATGGACTGTAAGACTATCAGCAAAAAAAAAAAAAAAAAAAAAAATGGTGAAAAGGTGACAACTGTTGCTCTGGCATTTCCAAATGGAAGAAACCATATATGATTACAATCCACCTTTTGTCTGAAGCTCCATGCAAGGTCTGACTTCAAGGGAGGACCTGAATGGACCAGAGAAGGGCTGAAACATGTGCTTTGGTCCAATGTGCAACAAAAAAAACTGTTTTTGCTATCAGTTCCACTCACTGTGCTTGGAAAAAAACTCATGTTCAGTATGACCCAAAGGACACCCTCCCTACAGTCAGGCCCAGAGGTGGAACATTATGGTTTTGGTTTGTTTTTCTGCAAAGGGAAAAACATTACTGAACGGTTCATGAATGGACCATGTATGGCAAAATCTTAGAGAGAAAGCTTGTTCTCTTAGCCAGAACACTGACATTTTGTGAAATGGTCTTCCAGCATGGCAATGACCCAAACATACAATCAAGGTAACAAAGGAATGACTAAAAAAGAATCAACCATTCATCCATCCAGTTCTCTTCCACTCGTTATCGGGTTGCTCAGGTAACAGGCCCAGCAGAGAAGCCCAAAGATCCTTCTCAGCAACACTCTCCAGCTCATTCTGGGGGATCCCAAGGCGTTCCCAGGCCAGATGGGACATATAGTCCCTCCAGAGAGTTCTGGGTCTTTCCAAGGGTTTCTTCTGAGTAGGACCTGCTTGAAAACCTCAAAACGCAGGCACTCAGGAGTAAGGCTGCACAATATATCGTGAATATATCATCATGGCAATATCAGTGTGTGCAGTATTCATATTGTAAAGGACTGTTGAAGAGTAGCCATTCTTGGCTAATATATTCCAAGTGTTATGAACTTGAATTTTTCATGCTAATGTAATATATGGCCAGTTGGACGGTGTCTCAAGTTGGCAGATTCTGACCCTGGACACAGAGTGATGAAAGCACAGATGAGAAAGATAGGACAGGAAAAACTATGTATATATCAAAACTGATATAATCATTGCAATATTTACCAGTATTATCGACACTGCAAGCTTTTTCTAATATCATGCAGCCCTGCAGGAGGCATTCTGATCAGATGCCTGAACCACCTCAACTGACTCCTATTGATGCAGAGAAGAAGCAGCTTTACTTCAAGCTCCCACTATATGACTGCTCCTTATCCTTTTTTTAAGCCCAAAAAAGAATAATATTAAGGTTAGTGGAGTGCGTTAGCTAGTCTAGAGACCTAAATCTTTCACAAAAATCTGTGAAGGCAGCTGAAGCTTTGAGTTACTAAACAGCCAAGAGCTCAAGGAGATTTACAGGTTTTCTATAATGAGGACCCTGGCCAAAAATCCCACCTGAGAGCAGTTAAAACCTGGTGGTCAACTACAAGCAGTTTACAGCTATGCTTCTAGCAAGATGTAAGTCATATTTTGCTGGGCATCAAATACAAATTTGACTCAGTGACATGAAAATACATTTGTTTGAGTTAAATATTGTGCTTTTTCTGGATTTTCTTTGTCAATATTTTGTTTCTCAACATTAAAGTGGAAATTAGAGACATTCATTTGTTTATACATGAGCTAACTTACAGTTTCAGGCAGTAAGGAGCAACCTTTTGGGCATTTGTCAAAAACTGAAAGGCAAGAGCTTGACAAGCAGAATACAAACAAAATATGGAAATGACTGTTGAAGAAACATTCCTGGTGAGAGTCCTCCCAGCATGAAGCATCCCAAAATGATTTGACAAACTTAGTGTTTGTCAATTAACAGTTATCAGCCCTGTAGAGTTTAGAAAAGGTTCTAAATGTGGTGCAAGAAGCAGAGCAGAAGGATACATATGCAAAAATTGCACCCAAGTTCATCTCCAGTGCCAGGGTGACCCAATAAAAGGAGTTAGCTTTTGTTGCAGTGGCAGACTTCAATGTAGGATGTATCTGTCAACCTGTCAACTGTATGCCCTAGCACTACTTTTACTAATGAAGTATAGGAGAAAGAGCTGAGCAGCAGCTAAAAGGGTGTGGGTATATTATATCTTCAGGACAAGATATTAATTCAAAGAGTTCAGGGCTTTTCCAGTAGATCTGTCTTTCTTCTGACTGCCAGCTTCCAGGACTAATTCAAACTGATTAGGAAACCATTTGACAACCTGCTTAGAAGAGTGGCATTTTAAGAGGAGACAGAGAAGATTGTGGGATGGCAAAGTCAAAGACCAAATTTGTTGTGTCGTGTTTGAAGTTTCCATTATAGCAATTCAACTCTTAAGATGTTTTGAAATTTCATGCGGAAATGGGCTCAAAAAGCTTTAGTAGGTTAAACTCAGAAGCCGGAAGAAAATTAAACAAGACAAGACACCAAAAAAAGTTTCTTTGCATGGAACCCAAATATAATAAACCTTTTTTCACTTTAAATCCAACACATCTTTAAAAGTATGATGAAATTGTATTTAATTTTCTGTCACTAACCTAAGTCATTGTCTCAGAGAGGTTTACTTGTAAATAAGGGTTTTGACTTGAAGATGTTTATGCTATATACATTTTTATGTTCTAACCACAATCTTTAATGTGTTTTATTAGGATTTAATGTGTTAGACCAACTCAAAGTGGAGCCGAATTGTGAAGTGAAATTAAAATGATGCACAAAGTGTGGCATGCATTTTCATCAGCCCCTAAGAGTCAACAATTTGCTGCTTTTCACTGAAGCTGCAGCTGTAAGTCTGTTGGGGTACATCTCTACCAGCTTCGTGCATCTAGGGACAGAATTTCTTCCTCCATGTCATTTGTCTTTGCAAATTAGGTCCTGCTGTGTCAGACTGGATTGAGAATGTTTGTGAACAAACATTTTTCAAGATTAGATTCTCAGTTGGATTTAGGTCTGGACTTTGACAGGGTTATTCTAACACATGAATAGTCTTTGACCTAAGTCATTGTATCATAGCTCTGGCTGTATGTTCAGAGAATTTGTCCTCCTGGAGGTGAACCTCTGCCTTTTGGAGCTTCTAATTGGTTTTCTGTCACTAAAGTGCACAACTGGTAGTTGTCCTGTTCAAACATTCTCACATCCAACCCCTTCAGAGTTACCATGGGCCTCTTGGCTGCTTCTCTGACAGCCTAGAAACTTTGGTCATGACTTGGTAGATTTGTAGTTGTGCCATACTCTTTCCGTTTTCAGATGATGGATTGAAAAGAGCTCAGTGAAATGTTCTCAGCTTGGGATATACTTTTCAAACCAACACCCATTTCAAGATTTTCCACAACTTTTTCCCTGGTCTGCCTGCTGTGTTCCTTGGTCTTCATGATAGTGTTTGTTCACCAATGTTCTAATGTAAGAAACCTCAGAGGCCTTCACAAAAGGAGGTAGATTTATATTAAGATTAAATTGCACATAGGTGAGCTCAGTTCACCAGTTAGGTGGCTTTGGAAGTCAACTGGTTGGTCTGGATTTTATTTAGAAGTTTAACACTAAAGGGGGACAAACACTTATGCATGGCACACTTTTCAGATATGCATTTGTAAAAAAAAATTAAAACAATCTTACTTCAAATTCACTATGAAGTGTGTGTGTAAGATATGGCAATACTTTGCTTTATCTTTGGCACTATGGTAACATGTGTATAATGCTAATTGATGGGATAAATTCCCATTTTGTTTCCCAGCATTTCTCAGAAGACAGCCCTTAACTGAGCTCAGAGAAATCCTTTTGTATCCCAGAGAGTCCTTCTGGCCTGCTTTCTTTAGACATAAATGTGATTATGTACATGTAATGAGGTTGCTTGAGGGAAGTCTTTTGCTCCCTGTTGGAAAGCACCACCATAAAATCTATGTAATATTGTAGATGTTTGTACATTTTTGATGCAAGAATGTAATTCAGTGACAGCATTACAATGAAACCCAGAAGCCTGTTAATTAATATAGGTCAACTGTAGGTTGTAAATAAGTGACAAGTCTAAAGGCTTTGAGCTTAAGGTTCTTTTGCTGTGCCACAACAAAGACCAATTGTCTTTTTTTTTTTTTTTTTTTTTTGTTTAGGGTGCTTTAAAATGACTAATTAATACAGTTTGGGTAAAAACAGGATTGAGGCCTACATTTCACTCTGTAAATAATGTAAGACATAATTTTTTAAGTTTATTTATATAGCGCCAATTCACAACACGTTGTTTCAAGGCACTTCACAACAGTCAGGTACATACATTCCAATTAATCCTAACAATTGAACAGTGCAGTCAGAGTTAGTTATTTATTCAAATTGGATAAAAAGTTTTTCTATCTAAGGAAACCCAGCAGATNCGCCAATTCACAACACGTTGTCTCAAGGCACTTCACAACAGTCAGGTACATACATTCCAATTAATCCTAACAATTGAACAGTGCAGTCAGAGTTAGTTATTTATTCAAATGGGATAAAAAGTTTTTCTATCTAAGGAAACCCGGCAGATTTCATCCAGGCAGTGACTTGCAGCATTCCCTCCTCCTGGATGAGCATGTAGAGACAGTGGACAGTCACTGGCATTGACTTTGCAGCAATTCCTCATACTGAGCATGCATGTAGCAACAGTGGAGAGGAAAAACTCCCTTTTAACAGGAAGAAACCTCTAGCAGAACCAGGCTCAGTATGAGCGGCCATCTGCCATGACCGACTGGGGGTTTGAGAGAATCAAAAACTAAGGAAACTAAAAAGGCAGACTCAGGGCAGAATGACAGGGCAGAAAAAGAAGATCACAAAGACCAGTGAGCATCTCAGAGAGAATGACTTATAATCTGTATACACTGAAGTAATACCCAAATACCAGTGAACAAGGCAAGATTAAGAAAAAAGAAACCCATGTGAACAAGGAACCAGTTGATCATGGTCACACTGCATGAATTTCAGAAGTCATAAACAAAATCTTTGTGGAAAAAACTGTAACAATATACATGTTGGTGCATCAAAAAAAACATGTAACACAGGTCTAAATGTGAAAAAATGAAGTAGATTTAGATGAAACATCAAGTCTTGTCACTTCTTTGAAGTTTGTCTTTCAATAGACAGATGTTCTGAATAGTGCATGTGTATTGGGTTGAAGACTCTGGAGCTCACGGTGTTCTGCTGCATCAGAACTTGGGACATGCTGTGTCGTCACAGTCTTTTTGTCATTTGTATTTCATACTTAAGGATCAGCTGACTATCTAGCAATTAAATTTTAGCACTCCATAGTTGCATTTCTACTGTCAGAACCTTTTGTGGAACCAGGATATTTTCCTGGGGCTTTTTTTTATGTGTCCTGTAGCACTAGGTAGCACTCAGAAATGTTATCTGAGCGCCAAGAAGAAGCCGAACAGATTTACTTTCACAAGTGGAGCATTAAGGCTAATGCTTCAATGCTCCACTTGATATATATAAAAAGACTTTATTAGAAACTGCTTTGGGATTATTTCAATTGCAATGAACACAGAGACGGAAACTGAAGGGAAAGAAAGAAGAGAAAGAGGTCGGGCGAAAAGGAAAAATGAAGTGAATCAGAATCAGAATCAGCTTTATTGCCAAGTTCGTACATACAAACAAGGAATTTGACTCTGGTACACTTTGCTCTTTTGTTATGTTTTTGCATTACAG
>JAHUTJ010060196.1:0-11210 GCA_036250325.1 Characodon lateralis
ATATATATATATATATATATATATATATATATATATATATATATATATATATATATATTGAGAGAGAGAGAGAGAGAGAAAGAGAGAGAGAGAAAATTGTATCCAAATAACTAGGCACACCTTTTGGATAATAAAGATGTGGTGGAAGAACGAGTGGTTAGTTCGCTGCTTTGTTGATTTTGTCTCATTGCCCCACCCTTTCATGGGTAGAAAAAAGAACCATCCGCCACATGCAAATGGAAAGAGCTTCATGTAAGAACGTGAATATACAGGTAATGTGCAGGTTCTCAAGCATGAAATGAAAGGTGGTTAGGATTAATATGACAGAATGTCTTTTAACTTTTTCCTCAGGAAAGCTATACAAACAAACAGATCAAATAATTTTGTTCATCGTCCACATTCCAGAAAACTTTTTCAGTAGCTCAGTACAACTGATATTACATTTGGTCTCCTCAGATTACACACAAAATGCCTCCTCTATTGATAATTGACATTTTTAAATGATTTAACTCTTTCATGACAAGCCATTTTAGCATGTAGAAGGGCACTCTGTTGTTGCAATGACCTGCTGCAAACATGGTTCATTGCCAGACACCAGTTTCTCTGTCTTTCCGAGAAATCTTGGCCAAAGGGTTCCAGTTCATTAGTATTTTTGGGTTTGAGGGCTTCTGCCTCGTTTTTGAAATTCCACCATTAATTTTTAACGACTCTGAGTTTAAGTAGGGCGACTATATTAGCCACAGTATATTTTCTGCAACGAAGCCTTGTGGACTTGCTTTGGATCATTGTCCTGTTTGAAGGTCCGATGATGCATAAGCATCAGTTTACTCACAGACAACATAAACTTTCCTCCCAGGATTTCCTGATACTTATTACACCTTCTTATCCACATTGCAGGTGTGCTAGAAAAATCAAAGCAGCTTCAGAGCATCACTAAGCCACTGCCATGCTTCATAGTAGGCATTTTGTTCTTCTCAGTGGATGCTTCCTTCTTCCTCTTCCAGACATACTACTGATCCAAAGGCCAGGACTGTTCCATTGTTTATTCATCTTTCCACAAAAAAGAATCCCAAAACCTCTTTGGCTAAGTTATGAAGTTGTGAGCAAACTAAAGCCGACTTTTCTTGTCCTTTTATGTAAGTAGTAGTAAGTTCCGGCATGGAGCTCTTCAGGGTTTACTGTGAAAACTGAAAACTGCCCCACAGTCTTTTTCGGTCAGTCAATGGTTTTGGATTGCTGAGGAATCTGGTGGCAGCTGTGGTTTCTCTAGGTACAATAAGGGTATTTGCTATCCATTTTTTACCATTTTCCTTGTTTGTGGAAGTCAATGATCTCTTCTCTGCACAATTCACTTGACTTAACCATATTTCTACCATGCACTTCTTTAACATTCCTGGTATTGGAGGTGTTCCATCTAAAGCACTGCAGATGAAACTAATAAAGCTCTTCAGTGGGTCCATCAGGTATGCCTGAGACCACATATGATTTGCAAGTCTTATGAAGAAATATATTCACAGGGTTGACAATTACCATTAACCATTGGAAATATGATTTTGAGTAGAATTTGGATAAAATCCTTGGGAAATAGGTTTTTATTAATTAAACAATTTACAATGCAGATGGAATTGAACAATTGTAGGTGCAAATGTATGTTTCACGTTCTCTGTTTTAATCAAACCTTATTGGTGTTTTGCCAACCAGTGTGAAACAATAAGACCGTACAGCAGGTGTGTTTGTTGCAATATATTCTATCTAAAAGAATATATTATGTCTAAAAAAAAGATTCAACACCTTCAACTGTTTATGTGTAAATAACTGTACCTGGATCAGGGTTTATGCAGCTGCTTTGATAAGAAAACAAAAAACAATGTTTTTGTGATTTAGTGATAATCGCCTTTTCATAGATTATGACTGAACTGTTTTAGTCTTTTTTATCGTTTAGACGGAATTGCTCACAAATGCAAAAAAGGAAACTCAGTTTGATACCAGCAGACTGGGTTGGATCATAAGCATAGAGAGAGCAGCCCCAGAACAGGGAATAGTGGAAAACAGAGTGAAAAAGCAACTCGAGTGCAGAGCACTCAGGTCTGTTTTCCATACAGACGGGCATACAGAAAACATATGCTCTGACAGATGGGGGTCCCAAGGTGACTTTGCCTTGGAGATTTAGCCACTTGCCTCAGGTTTTTATAGTATGTCTTATTACCTGTTGAGTAGGGGAGATTTTTTATTTATTTATTTTTATTGCACGCACAAAGCGATAACGCAAGTTCCACACCTCATCTACTTTGGAGACAGGTTGCTCGCCCTCAGCAGTTTTCCGCAAAATGCTTGACATTCTGCAGCATTAAATTAAACAGGAGCCATCTAAAATTCATAACGCTGTGGAAGGAAGAAATGAAGGAAGGCAGCCATTAAGACATTTGTGGCAGTGTATGCTGGTCCGCAGGGGGTGAATGGTGGAAAAGAAGGGAGCTGCTCGTGGCTTTTAACAGGATGATGCCAACTGCTCAGTATGAGATTTAAGTAACAGTTTCCAAGATGATGGATAAGTGAATTCTAAAACTTGCTCAGTCCAAGCATAATTTTATTTGATGTCAAAGTGTTTCTAGGAGCAAGAAAAGAAAAAGCAGGAAAAAAAAACCATCATCCCAAAAGCCCTGCTGTTAAACGACAAGTGTTTTAACTTTTATGAATAACGGGTCACTGCAAAGGGAGTGTGATTAGGAGGTCCCAAAGTAGCTGGAGTGAAGGGAGAGTAAGGTTCCAGGTGAAAACAAGTATGGTAATTCACACACACTAACGCACACACGCCCTCACACACACTTTTCCTTTCTCCTCACTGTGGTTTCTGAGTGCTGACACTGGGAAGAGTTTGTGTTAAAACCTAAAGACAGCTGTTGTATGTCTATAACCTGGGCAGGAGGGATGAGATGAATTTTTCCTAAGTTGATGTTTTCTGTCAATGCCAAATGTTGTTCTCTGCTGTGAAGATCAAAGCAGGCTGAGCTCTTCAGTCTTGCTGGCTACCCTCCACACAACAAGAACTTTAAATGCTGTAGCAAAGCAGAGTCTTTAACATATAGAAATACTATACTGTATATGAGGTTCTCACATATATACAAAGTTTTAGTTCAAGCTGGATTAGGCATGCAGTCAAATATTTTTCAAATGTAGCCATAAAGGCCTACATAAAGATAACAAATTGACCTTTGTAGAAAGAAAATCTTGTTGTTTATACTTCACTATTTGTCCCCCTGTTTATTTTGTGTACCGCCTTAATCCTGTTTTAGGTCATGGGGGAGCTGGAGATTATTGCAGCCATAACTGAATGGTCGTGCAAGTGCCTTGCGAAAAGTACTTTTACTCATTTAGCTTTTTCACATTGTGTTATGTTCCAAACACAAACTTCAATGTATTTCTTTTGGATTATTAGCAAAGCACAAACACAAAGTAGTCCAGTTGTGAAGTAAATGAGACAATGATACATGGTTTTCAAACTTTTTCACAAAGTAAAATCTAAAAGATGTGGCATGCATTTGTAATCAACCCAAAATCATTGGTTTGTAAAATAACATTTCTTTGCAAATAAAGACCTACACCTGCAGATCTTTATGGTATGTCTCAACCAACTTTGCACATCTAGAGACTGGAAATTTGCTCTTTCTTTGCAAAACAGCTCAACCTCAGTCAGATTGGATAGAGAGCTTGTGTACACCTAAAGCCTTGTCAGATACTCTCTATTGGATTTAGATCTGAACTTTGAATGTAAGTAAGTAAGTAAAGTTTATTTGTTAAGAGCCTTTCTCGGATAAAACCGTCACAAAGTGCTGTACAGAAAACCAATAAAATAACAATTAAAATAAGTGCCATAAATAAGATAAAATAAGATACAACAGCCCCTTTTCCACTAAAAGCTCTGGGATTTAAAGCCTCAGGATTTGTTTTACCCGGTTAAAGGGATTCCTGGGGATTTGGGTGCCTTCTGTTTCCATTGCTCAGAAAGGCCACGGACCATTTATTTAAGATTGTTGCTTTATAACTACTGTACATGACTCATTTTCAGTAAACACTGATTAACACACTTATTTTTATTATTATCATAGTCTTTTCAGATATCTAGAGCACAAACAGAAAAATGTTTTTGGTTCAACTTTTATTTAGAGGCAGTGTTGAGCAAGCTATGGAGTAGGACGTATAGTATAGGGCTTGGCTTTGCAGAACTTTTTCATAAAGGCTATTACAGGCACTTTAAGCGCAGCTAAACAAATGCAATTCAAAATATGTGTTTGTAGCAGAGGGGTGGTGGTGTTATATTTCCGTCATATTCATGAAGGACAGAAGCTCTTTAATAAACAGTTGGAGCTTATTTTCCTACATTGTGTTAACCACCACCAATACTGACCAGGCCTCTTTTTGTCATACATTTCTTTTTTGTCCTTCTGCCTCCGTGGTATTAGTGTTCTTATTGTTTACAGCCGGTCTCACATTGTTTATGGTTAGATTTCCTCTGCTTCCCTTCTGCAGCTGTTTAGGTGTACAGCTGTACAGGTTTAAACCTGTAAATCACAGCTACATTTACATAGAAAACTTATTTTTTTACAAGCAAGACTGGCAGAAATTGGTTCATACCCCTGATCACCTTGTGTTAAAAGCAATAGTCCAAAGTAGCTGTTCCAGAAGAAAAGTGGTATAAAAATATATATACAGTCCTAATCAAACTTGTAAGACCAGGAATATACAAAAGTTGTTGACACTTTGTGCTGTTCTATTATTACCAGGTTGTACAAGCTACAAAATGCAAAAAGAAGAAAAAACAGGCCTTCTTGTTATTTTCAGACAGGCATTAAACCTGTCAGGACCCCTGATGGCAAAAGGCACAAAGACTTTCTATTACTGAACATTTTAGAAGTGTTGAGCTCCACAAGCTTGGGCTCTTACAATGCTACATTGCTACTGAGGTTTAGCAAGCCAGTCACTTTAAATCCTGAGGTGTTTGGACAAAAACAGTGGTAGACAAAAAAGAATTTCACCTGCGCTGAGCAGGAGGAACTGGTGGCTTGTCCATGAAGTTGTAGGTAGATATGGGACAAATATCAGGCCATTACTGATGCTGACTGCAGCCCACTAAGTATAAGACTGCGTCTATGGGAGAAGGGCTTAAAGAACAAAAAAACGGTTCCAAGGGTCACATCTCCTCCTATGCTACAAAATGTTTCATTTGGACGTTGTAAGGGAAAGTGAGACATTAAAAGATTGAATACAGTTTTATTCTGTGGTGACAAAATATTTAATCTGGGTGGTCCTGATCCCACTTGAGATGCTTTCTTTTCTTTTGGGAATGAATTCTGGGTACGCTAACAGCAAATCGTTACTTTATGGATCCAAGTTGAAGAGATATATGCCTTCTCTCCTTCAAGGAGACATTTACGCGCTATGTGTCTCCTGTCTGGGTCTCGTCTGAGATCTGCTTGGGAAGAGGGTGAGTCAAAATCGGAATTGGGCTTTTTTGTTCAGAGATTCAGCTCTGACTCCTCCTCTTCCTGGGCTGAGCTGGAAGTAGGTTAATGTGATTTATTTTGAAAGTTCCAGAAATGTTCATGCCTGCCTGCAGTTCGAGTCTATATTCATCTACGCTGTAACCCATGGCTGGGGTCCCAACAGTTATGCGTGTTCCAAAATAATCAGTCTTCCTAGTCCCAGTCTGCCAGTCCTCGTTAAAACTGCCATCACCCACAAAGACCTGTTAATCAGTCACGACTGTCATCATACTCTATATTCATATATCACGCTCCTCCCCTCTGGTCAACAGATATCCTTTAAAACATCTGGCATTGGAAAAACCTTTGTCACTGCCATAGCAGCTCTCAATACCCTCAGCAGACATTAATAACAATGTCTTGGAACTTATCATAGCAACTACCAATCTAAATGTTTTGTTAAAATACTTGTCACTGTATATCTTTGTGTTCGACATGTTTTTGTGTTCTGTATGTTTTTATAATAGTTGGAACAGTGTGTGAAGGCAAATTGGGGGCAATAAAGTCTGAATTTGAATCTGGAGCATATCTAGATGAATTATTACAGTGATCAACAAGAATGGTTGGAATATTCAAGACTGAGTCCTTTTTTCTACTTTTGTTTTGTCATGGCTTTTGATCAGTTGTTGAAAAACCTCTTAGATCTAAAATTAAGTTTTAAAGAATTTCCATTCTCTATTTGTTTGTCTCTTTCTCAGGGTTTTTCTATTTGACTAAAATGTAAATACTTGTAAATGTCTTCCTACTTGTGATTCTCTTTTGAATTAAACTAAAACTAGACCTTTTGTTCAAAATACTGAGAAATATTAAACATGTTACAATCCTATGTAAACTATGTAAATATGTATCGAATATATTCAGTATCAGATTTAACTGAAATGCCTTGACATATCTAATCCCACTCAAATGAAGCCTTTTAAGCATACTTGAGAGAGATAAGCCACCACCTTGCCACAAATCTCGTTATTTACAAATTAATATAAAAATTGGTCTGTTCTGGGGTTTTGTAGTGTATCACAGTTCAAACAAAGTCTTACTCTCTCTCTGTTCTAGCTTTAAGCTGAGCTTTGTGGGGGTCTCCAAAGAACCCCACATTAGGGCGTGGAGATAAATAAATAACAGTGTAAGGGAAGCGCTCTCCCACCAAGAGACTTCACTGCTCATTACACGGTTCAACGCTTTCACACATAAAGCAACCCGCTTTTATTTCTTTTTTTTTATCATGTCACTACCAGCACAACCTCCCTGTTACAAGCAGCGCTGTTCATTGCTGTGAAGCTGCAGCAGCAGCAGTGGTGATCCATTGTTGGAAGACAACAGCTAATTTATTGTGACATTTATCCTGCTTTATTTTAATCTTTGTTTTTGCTGTTTCTACAGACCCATACAGCTTAAACTGAGGAAGACAAAAGACATAAAGAAGGTCCAAAAAACTAAAGCCAACTCTTTTGTTATTACTCCACAGATGTTTTATTTTGGTGTTCATATGCAAGATCAGCTCCTACTGGTTTAGTTTTTTAGCTTTGTGCTGAGAAGTTACAGGAATCAGAAAATTAAGGAATGGAAAATACACTTACAAGATTCAAGGTTAGAGTTGTTTTGAGTAGACACTTTTAGTTCTGGGTCCCCTTAAATCTATTAAACAGTGTAGCAGCTGTCCTTTCAGGGTTATATTCACAAGTTGTCTACTATCCTTTGTGTTTTCAAGCTTCTTATGTTCCTTTTTCTGTTCCTGCAATTGCCCCCTGCCATAGAAACCCTGCTTAACACATGATACAAGATCAAATATCCAACACCAATTCAACGGCAACCATGTCTGCTCATTCAAGCACCTTTTACTGGAACAAGATTGAAAAAAAAAGTTTAAAACATTTTGTTTTAACAAGAAACAGCTCTGCAGAAAAATCAAAAGAACATAGCAAGATAAGATTTAGGCAGAGCTACTGCAATGTCACCGGTGGTGCCAATAATATCATCTCAACGTATTGCACATTCAGGCTGTTCTTGATTCAATGGGGTGATATCACTAACAATACAGATGGCTTTCGTTATTCATTCCTCCTTGAAATTTGTCTTTAAAGAAGGAATTTGGGCCTTGATGACTCTTTCAGCCATTCTCACCACATTACTGAGACTTTGTGTTAGTCACCATGCAGTTGCTATACTAAGATGTGAAGCATCAAATACTCTCAGTAGCAGACTGGTAAAAGGATGTGGGGGTGGAGGGGTGGAATTGTAACCAATTTTAGCCTCCAGAGAACAGTCATGGCATGGTGCGTTTTGTTGAGTTTCCAAGAAAAATTGTCAGTGATGTAGAGCCCCACCCCCCCAAAAAAGGTTCTCCTGGTGATAAGTAATATTGCGGTTCCCTCACCTCCTCGGCTCAATAACATTACCAGATCTAGAGTGGTGTGAAAACGTGTTCCACGTCTTCCATGTTTCAGATCATCAAACAAATGAATAGTAAAAGACAACAAAAGTAAACACAAATGCAGTGTTTAAGTTAAGGTTTTTATTACTGAGGGAGAAAAGAAATCCAAACCTACCTGGCACTGTGTGAAAAAGTGACTGCCCTCCTGTTGAAACGTATCTGTGGTTTATCAAACCTGAGTTCACCTTCTCCAGCCACACACAGGTCTGATTACGCTGGACTCACACTGAATGCGAATTTCACAATAAATCAACCCACCAACATATGCTAACTTGACTAGTGTAAACAAAACTACAAAAAACAGAAAAACGAGGGAACAAGGAACTATTTGAGGATGAAAAAGGATAGTTATGCGCACGGATAACAATCCATAGCGGTTTTTACTCATTTAGGGGGATAGCAACCGAAAGGAGCAGACAGGGATTTTCCTCTCTTGTTTTGTCTGCATGGTCCAAAACGTGAACATTACTTCATAATCTGTGACACGGGGTCAAAATACAGCCAAATATGGGCTTTGTTTAAGAGAGACTTAATGTTTGGGGTAGTTCTCAAGTGAACTTATCCAGAACCTACACAAAGGTCTGCTATCGGGGAGCGCTGTTTCCACAGCCGGAGCGGAAGCTGGGCTAGGCTGGCCGTAGCGCAGTGTGAGTGGCTTTCTGCAGCACAACCGCACCGCATCTGCACTGCGTTCAGTGTGAGTCCGGCGTTACTGCCACGCCTGTTCTCAATCAAGAAATTACTTAAATAGGACCTGCCTGACAAAGTGAAGTAGACCAAATTATCCTCAAAAGCTAAACACCATGCCGAGATCCAAAGAAATTCAGGAACCAATGAAAGAAAGTAATTAAGATCTATTAGTCTGCAAAAGGTTATAAAACCATTTGTAAAGCTTATCCACAAATATCTACAAATAGCAAAAATCATGGAAAAGTGAGGAACCTTCCCACAAACGGCTGGCCGACCAAAATTACCGCAAGAGAGCAGTAACGACTCATCAAAGAGGTCAGAAAAGACCCATCAACAACATCTAAAGAACTGCAAGCCTCACTTGTGTCAGTTAAGGTCAGAGTTCATTCAATTCAATTCAGTTATATTTATATAGAGCCAATTCACAACATATGTTGTCTCAAGGCACTTCACAAAGTCACAATCGAATCATACAGATGTCAAGTCCGGTACATATATTCCAGTTTATCCTAACTATCGAACAGTGCAGTCAGATTCAGTTACTTATTCAAATTGGTTAAAAAGTTTTTCTATCTAAGGAAACGCAGCAGATTGCATCAAGTCAGTGACTTGTTGCAGTCACTTTTTCTTTCTGCTCTCGGTGGAGGAGGACGCTTTTTCTCTGTCTCCCGCACCCTCCCATATCTGCCGTGCTTTAGCTCTGTGTCTCTTCTTTCTTTTTTGGGAGCCTCTCTTTGCATATCTTCCAAATTCTGAGTTATGGCTTTGGTCAGCTGGTCTCTCAATGCAATTGATCAAATTTTCTCGACGAGAAGACAGGGTGAAGGGGAAACCTCTTGTCCAGATGGGACATTTTTCTCCGGATACACGATGGACTCCTGGCAGAAGTGGAGGATTGTGTCTTTGTCGATAATGTCAGTCGAGGATGCCGAAGATGTGTACACAATTGGATGTTTGATAAAAGAGATTTTTGCTTTTTGGAGTCGGCGGTTACCTGGCATATAGAGAAATTCGGAAAACGTCAGCAGCTTTTCTGGCCATTGTAAGGCTGCCTGGCATGTATGATGGGATCTGCAGAGCAATCAGCACTCAGACTGAGATGTTACGTGAGCTGAATCGCAGACTGGATGTGATCCTTACAGGATCGCAGGCAGGTTGCGGTTCCTGGACTCAGGGGTGAAATGGGATAAATCTTGGAGAAAGTTGTTCGCTCGGATCTGGCGGAAAGGACCTGGAATTTGGCTGATTGGATTCGCAATTGAGAAGCACCAGCGAGACGCTCAAGGCAGACGGAAAACTAAGAGTCGGCCTGACCCAAAACAATATTTGTTATCTGAATCTGGCTCCCTTATATGGCCTTGGATGGCTGGCTATCTTCAACTTCTCCTGGATGTTATGTAAACAAGATGCTCTGCTCCCTCTGCCCCCTCCCTTCCCTGAGGACATCTGTGGACCTGCGTCGAACTGTGGGGCCGGTTGATGAACATTCCAACGTTCCATCAAGGACAATGGCCTCTGTGACAGTGCTTCATGGACTTACTTGCACAAACTCACATGCACACGCACATGCCCAAGATAAACATATGAACCCCCTTACACCGCCTTCACCGGATCCCCTGCATGATGTTGTTTTGTATATGTGTTGCTTTAAATCTTTACTTATGTGTGTGTTGCTTACACCTGCTGAGGTTTACTATCTTACTTTACCTAAATGTGTGATTTCATTACTTTTCATAGATTTTCAGATTTCTCAGAAGGATTACCAGCAAAAGCCAAATATTATTAGTATATGAAAATTTTGATGAAAACTTGATGCTTTTAGGACCACATTATCTTAACATAAAATCAACTGTTTCTCCCTGTGGAGGAGGCAACTCCTTAGAACTGTTCTGCCCCATATGTGTCTCGATAATTAGGGAATATTCCTTGTAAAACCAGTCCATGCCTTGACCAAGAACCACAGACTTCCTGCTGCTCCTTTTGTGCTAATTCATTGTTTTGCACAAATAGGCAAAACACAGGTTGATGAATGTAATGTGAGATCTTTGTTAAATAAAAATTTATGACGTCATCACAATTTTCAGAATCAGAATCAGAAAAGCTTTATTTCTATTGCCAAGTACGTTTTTGGACATACAAGGAATTTGTTTTGGTGTAGTCGGTGCAATACAATACAAATTAAACAGTATAAACATATCTACAATATAATATAAATATATGTGCACAGTTTAAGTGAGTGAGAGTAAATGTAGAGCAGTATAGGATGCCAGAGCGGTACAACAGTGCAGGTGATCATTGTGCAAGTATGGCAGTGCAAGTAAAGCAGGAGTCCAAGCTGAGCATTAATGTAACGCATAGAGTTGCAGGTTACAGGTGTCCTGTCAGCAAAAAAAAAAAAGGGGTGGGGTGGGGTAAAGGGAGAGTGTCAGGGTGGTTTCTGGGCTTTGTTAACAAGGCTGGTGGCAGATGGGAAAAAACTGTTCTTGTGGCGTGAGGTTTTGGTCCGGATGGACCGCAGCCTCCTGCCAGAGGGGAGAGTCTCAAAGAGT
>JAHUTJ010060197.1:0-11204 GCA_036250325.1 Characodon lateralis
TTTATATGTGAGGAGGAGAATTTTAAATTCTATTCTGGATTTAACAGGGAGCCAATGAAGGGAAGCTAAAATAGGAGAAATATGATCTCTCTTTTTAATTTTCATCAGAACTCTTGCTGCAGCATTTAATATAAATAGCAAAATATATAGTAAAAATTGTTATCGGGCATAACGGCAACATTATTAAGTTATCGGCCCAAATTTTCACAGCGGTGCATCCCTAATATTTATTATTTTACTTTTATACACACTTTATAGACTGAATGTAGTAGTAGAAAAGATATGGACAAAATGTGCTCAGTTTTTAGATTTTAATTAACCACTGTCCTACACAATTCAGTATTATTGCCATTATATATATATTTTTAAATAAAATGACCACAGGATTAAAAATAAACATTTAAACCACAAAGAGGTGATAATGACTTAAAACTTTATAACAATATTTTATGGCATTTATTGTGAAGATGATAAAAGTGGCTATAAATATTGCAAAATCTTTCAGTTGTTTGGGCTGTAAATGTTTCACTACATACTAGGAATGGGTCGGTTACAGGTATCAAGGTATACGAAGTTTTTAAAAAGCAAAATCGTCAAAAAACGTTTGTCATGTTGTCACTTTAATAAGATGCTGGTGAAAGTGCCGGGGTGACTGGAGTTTTCTTCAATTGAGCGCTGCAACTCTCCTATGCATTGCTGTGCACTGTCAATAGGCTGACTGAAAAAGGCCTCAAGCATTTTCTCCTATATACAACAAAGTCATATTTAGGTGAGTGGAAATATTTCTGATAGTGAAAAACATATTTCCTCGTGTTGCAAAAACTAAAGAAACGCCAGCCTTCATATTAAGGTAACGCTGTTTGACAACTAGCTGGTAAGGTAGGGGCTGGTCAAGCTGTTTTAAATAAACACAGTTTGATCTTGTTATGTATTTTTCTTTACAAATTTTAAATTGATACTATTTTACTGTGAAACTGGGGTGTTTTTACTCAAGCTTATAATACAGTGGGAATCTTACTCTAGTCCATGTTTACTGCATACAGTCAGAGCTCTTAAAACACAACTTTTGCTTCAGAAATAAAAATGACCTAACGGCTATTTCATTATACCAGTTAAGTAGTGGAACTATACTGATTAACAGTGTAGTATAATTACATTGAATCACATTTTAAAAACTTAAACACAATATTTATTGATGTCATGGACCCAACAGTGGAAAAATTGTTCCAAGAGGAAAAATGACAATTCATTTGAGATTTGCAAACATCATCATAGTTTATTGATATCAATAATTCTTATTATGTACATTTTTATTCTAAACAATACATATTGCCCATCCCTAACTGAAACAGGTATTAAATTGCTATCTAAAGGCAAAGTGACTTATAACCACTGTAAGAGTAAAATAAATCACATTTATTACACAAAATGTTTAAGTGCTTACAAGTGATATTCTAGTGAAAGCTGTAAAGTTAGCTTACCACACAAATCACAAGGAGGTTATTGCTACGTGTCCCGTCTAAGAATCCAAATCCAGCCACATTCACTTTCTTTGAATTCAATTAAAGAGTAACACATTGGCCTTCAATAAAATAGTGTGGAGTGCACAAACAATGTATTCCGCACATAAAAAGCATACTAAAATCAAAGTTTTGACCAAATCTTTGCATGATGTGGTCTGATGAAAACCATTGTGAGTGATTTAATATTTTCTGTTCACATAAAGAGTTTATCTTTGGTGTTATCTGAGTCTGGTAGATCCAGTAATCCAGATGGCAGACAGGACTTGACCCCGCAGGAGGGCGTTAAGCCACTTAACTGTAAATACAGGGAGAGAGTGCCAAACAATACTTTGCAGTCAAACAACTAAATTAACTAACATTTGGATGCTGCGCATAGCAGAAAGCCATGCATGCTAATAGAAATGATAAAGTTAACATACAATATAAGAAGTGGTCACTGTGCATTTGTATTAATAAAGCAAGTCTCTATACATGTTCATTGTCAATCAAAACTGGTTGCTGATACTACAACTCTTGTTTTTTGCTTTGATGCCAATGTTGATATATCTGGAAAATTCATGAGCTCACCTCACATATCTCCCCTCTTTCTTTTGAGACTGATTTGGTTTCAGGGTGGCTTTTGTAACATGTAAATCCTATAGAGCTTTGGTCTATGATTTGGTTTATTTATAGGTTTTAAGGTGTTCATTTTGCTTTAATTATTAAGCTTTTCTTTTAGTAGACGGGGAACTTCTAAGGACTGCTGTCAGGCTAAGACTGTTTTTAAAGAAAGATGATCTTTCTGTGGTGAGACGAGGGAGAGGAACTGAGCCAAGGAGGGCTGCTGGAAGAACTGAGAAGCAGGGAGGAAGGGAAACGAAGGTGGGGGAGATGGTTGCAATCCAAAAGCATGAGCGGCTAGCGAACCGAAAGGGGGAGGAGCCTGGAGGCTTTGGCTCATCCAGCTTCCTCCTGATGTCTCTGTTCATGCTGCAGGGAAGACAACACAGGGAGGGGAGGGTCAGTCAGGGGAGACAAGTAAAGGGGAGGCTTACATGGTTGGGTGAGGCCTTGTGTGGACAGTGAAAGGAAATCTACTTCTAATCACTTGGGAAGCAGAAATAATCTGCCTGAGAAAATCCTCCATTTGCAAGAGGTCTGTGGTTAAGATGAACCCTTCTGTTGCTATGAGTGCATTTATACAACTGAAAGAGGGAAAAAAGACAATGAAGTATGGTGCATAGCTGTGAGCAGAGCTGGGATATTGTTGTTAGAAGCTGTTTCACTCTGCTGCAGAGAGGAACAGCTGCATCTGAGCCCTGCTAGATCAAGTGAGACAGGCAGTGGAGTCCCCCCCCCCCCTCATCCTCGGCAGGCAGACAGGTGGTTCCTGAAATCAGCCTGCTAGGAGTCAGGGGAAGGAACTGGAAGGAATTTGGGGAGGGGTGATTTTAAAGCTTCCCCTATTTCCTTGTTTTTACTGTCAAAGAAAAAGATCTCATGTATTTAAGGCAAAAGTAGGAGCTAAAAGTGTAGTAAGCTTTAACCTTCTGCTTGGATTTTAGCCAAATCATGTTTTCATGATCAGTTAAGCCATTGTTAACTTAAATTTTAACAAGAAATTAGATTGAACCTAATATGGCAAGAGGGCGTGGATTCAGACTCATGTTATCAGTGTTTAGCTCTGGAGGGAGCAGGATGTGCTCGATCCATTCATTTCCTTTAAAGCTGCAAAATCTATTGAATTGCGGTGTCGCAGTGTGTGCAATATCACAGTAACAAAGGGCTTCATCGATTTAAAATCTGGCAGGCTGTAATATTTTAGGTCCCATGCATTGAAACACCTTCTCAATAATACATTTAGCTGCTTGGACTGGACCTCCACTGTCATTCATGCCCGCATCTGAGATAGATCCTAGTGACCAAGATCAGAAACTTCAGGGAGACTGGTGGGAATATGACATGATAATGATGGAAAAGGGAGAGATTAGTGAGGAAAATGTGTTTTAATCACAAACAATATCAATCACCACGATATTTAACCTGCCATGTCCTTACATCCATAACCTTTAAGCATTCTTAACTTTTCTTTTGTATCATCACTTGGAGAATATACATGTTTTATACTTAGTGATATAGTAATATCTGTAACAGAGTATTATTTGGGTCTAGTGTTTGGTTTACTATTTAAATTGTGGTTGCATCAGGTCAGTCATAATGCAATGTACAGTTTATTCTGGTATTGGTTTTGCTTGTTTTTGCACATTTATTTTTCCGGATGAGTTTAATTCCTATGTTTACTAAAAGGAGGATGCATTTGCATGTGTCCTTGTAGAGATGCAACAAGCTATTGACCATAGTTTGGAATTGGTCAATTTTGTCAGGTCAAATACTGAAAGATCTGTCTTTTTTTTCCCTATTAACTGCATTAAAACTAAAAACTTTCCATGTGACTCGTTGCATGTTTTTCGGGTTCGATAAAAATTTGATGAAGGTTGGGGAATTTGAAACCTCTACTATAGAACTTATAGCACACTTTGTTTCTTTCATATGTAATGTATTCCTTTTTAAAAAGAAAATCAGAATATGCAGGTTAGACCTCACAGAAAACTTTAATTGGTATCGGCCACAAAACGGCCACAAAACGCCTGATTAGTGTATATTTAGAGCAAAAGGTTAAAAATGTTTTTTTTTTTTAGTTTTAGCTTTTATATCAACCTGATATAGCGAGAGGTTTCCTATTAATATTTGACAGTAAATGAGGAGGAATAGTGTGGCTTCACATTGTTCCTGTTTTTTATTTGCTTTTTCTCTCAAGCTGTGACCTGAAATTTGACTCAGATGTAAAATATAGGTTGATGCTTTCATAACTGTTCTGATTGTTCTTAATGATGCAACATGTCTGCTGCATGTTTTGTGGATCTGATTTAATCTCTAATGGTGCTTGTGTGCAACATGACAGATGTACATCACATCATAGACATGCAGAGTTAATCTGTGCTTGACCCAGTGCTACTGTTACATTTAGGCAGAGAACCAGTGGAACAGCCTCTTATCTGGAATTCAATTTATTACCAGGAATCAAACATGAGATGAATATTTTAAATTTATTATAAACATTTGTACAGAGCAGTCTAAGCACTGGGATGTTGGGTCAAGGGAGATTTTATGATTCATTGTTTTACGCTGTGGTTTTGATCACATGATTTTCTTTCCTCTACTGCCCTAACTTGTTGGACTTTTTCACATGTCGAGTCAAATGACCTTTGCCTGAACGTCTTTAAACCTTGGACAAAGTTTGTTAAGAGAGAGAGAGGGAGAGTATAGAATACCAGCTGGTACAGGATTTAAAGGAGGTTTTATAATCCCAGCATAACTATGACTCACTTCTCCTCAGTTTGTTCGAGCAAACACACCCTCCTCACCCTTTATGACGATTTCCTCAAGGTTTTTCTTAACATTTCCTCTGTTTCTTCCTCTTCATGTGTGCAGGTTAAGTGGTCCGCTTACCCCCCACCTCTTTTGAATGTCACTCATTATGGCTAAGCGTGAGACTGGCAGCACCAGCCCCGTGGTCAGGCAGATAGACAAGCAGTTCCTGGTTTGCAGCATCTGTTTGGACCGGTATCACAACCCCAAGGTTCTGCCCTGCCTGCACACCTTCTGTGAGAGGTAAGATCTCTGTTATTCAGATCTGATTTTAGTTTTCTTGTCAAGTGACTGGAAAACTGTGATTAATATGACCACACACATATTCTAAACTGCAGGTTTCCTTTGTTTCCATTTTCTCCTTTCCTTCCTTCTATGTTTTCTTTCTTTCTTGCTTTCTTTACTTTCCCTTCTTCAGTTTCTTTCTTGTGTACCTTTGTTTCCTTCCTTTTTGCCTTGCTTTCTTACCTTCCACATGACCTTCTGTTTTTCCCTTCCTTTCTCTCATTTTGTTCTTCCTTGTGTCTTTCCCTCCAGTCTCTGGCTTTTGCATGTTATTTAAACCCTCCACTGTAGTTCGAATTGAACGTTTTGTGTTTTACCATTTAAAATGGAGTGAAAACTCTGGACATTTGTGTCTGGAGTTTTTTTTTTCATGTTTTATTAGCCATTTCAATTATTTAGGGTTATTGGATAAAACTGATTTCTGTAGTTTACAGCATATCGTCAAGCTTTTGAGATCTGTGAAAATAATGGAAACGATGATTCAGACTGCTGACACCTAATCATAGCTGTATTTCCATACTTTCTTGTTTTTCTTGTAGATGTCTACAGAACTACATCCCTCCCCAGTCTTTGACACTCTCCTGTCCAGTCTGCAGACAGACGTCTATCTTGCCGGAGAAGGGCGTGGCAGCCCTACAGAACAACTTCTTCATCACAAACCTAATGGAAGTGTTACAGCGAGACACAGAATGCAGTCGAGCCGAGGCGTGCAACGTGCTCGAGTCAGCCAATGCAGTCACAGCCTGTCAACCCCTTTCTTGCCCCAACCATGAAGGAAAAGTAAACCCGAATAAAATGTCCACCACATTAAAAACAGAGCTTTTATACTTTTTTTTTTTTATCAGTTTTGATGAATTTGTTCCTCTTTTGTCTGATGCTGTATTGCACCCTCTGTAGGTAATGGAGTTTTACTGTGAGTCATGTGAGACAGCCATGTGTCTGGAGTGCACAGAAGGGGAACACAGGGAACATGTGACCGTTCCTCTGAGGGATGTGCTGGAGCAGCACAAGTCAGTTCTTAAAAACCAGCTGGACACTGTGCGCAACAGGTATGGCTTTCAGGGATTTAATAAATCATAAATCTGAGGTTTGCTTCTGGAGCTTTTAGAAACATTGACACCAGATAGATTAGAAAGTTTTTAACCTGGGTTTGTTATTTCTCTGTTAGATTACCTCAGCTAACTGCTGCCATTGGGCTGGTAAATGAGATCTCCAAGCAGCTAACGGAGAGGAAAAACGAGGCAGTGACGGATATCAGTAATACTTTTGACGAGCTTGAGAAGGCATTACACCAACGCAAGACTGCTCTTATTACAGAGGTAGAAAACATCTGCAGCACCAAGCAGAAGGTCAGCGAGCTATGATTATTATGATTTGTATTATGGTAGAAGATGCACGTGCTATAATTTTAAGTGCATTAGCTTAAGCAATGCTTGCCTAAATGCAGTTCTTTTCAAAAGTATTCACACCCCTTGACTTTTTCTAATTTGTCAGGTTATGACCACAACCTCCAGAACCTTTTGGGGGAATTTATTAGATAGACCAACTCAAAGTAGCCAAGAATTGTAATGTAGAAGGAAAAAAAGAGACATTTTTTTTTACACTAATTTAACATTGGCCTCGCTCCAGTTAGAATTAGGGTATGTCTCTACCAGCTTTACACATTCACACCAAAAGTCCGAGCTGTTTATCTCTTCAGATCCTCCAGAGTTACCATAGGCCTCTTGAATGCTTGTCTGCTTAATGCTCTCCTTGCATGGCCTGGCAGTTTAGTTGGTCGGCCGGCCATGTTTTGGTAGGTTAGCAGTTGTGCTATCCTCTGAAATATTTTAAAGCAGGTGTTTTAAGACCTACACATCCCTGCTTTAAACCTTACCTGTCTGCTGTGTTCCTTGATCTGCATGGTGCTTTTTTTTTTTTACTAAATCTCTAACAAACCTCAAGTGGTACCACAGAAAAGCTGTTTTTATACTGAGTTTAATTACTGAGCTGGACTCTATATACTAATGAGGTGATTTTTAAAGGCCGTTAGTTGCACAGGTATTTATATAAGAGTGTCGGATTAAAGAGGGCTAAAAGTGCTACGCTTTTCAGATTTCTCTATGTAAAAAATATACAGTGAATCATTTTTCTTTACTATTTATTTCCTTACTAAGTATTTGCTGCTTTGTGTTGGTCCTGTCAGATAAAATCCTGTTAAAATACATTAAAATTTGTGGTTGTACTGTGGGTATGAATACTTATCCAAGGCACTGTATGTGCCTTGCTTATTGTATCACCTGTCTTTGTTGATGCATTTTAGGTGCTTCAGACCCAGCTGGCCTCTTTGCTTCAGGGCAAAGAGAACATTGAAAGCAGCTGCAGCTTCACAGAACATGCTCTTAGCCATGGCAGTGCCACTGAGATCCTGCTGGTTCAGAAACAAATGGGCGAGCGGGTCAGCGCTCTGGCAAGACACAGCTTCCCTGAGCATCCTCATGAAAATGGACACTTAAAATGCCAGGTAGAGACAGATGGACTTAGGCGCTCTATTCAGAACCTGGGGGTCCTCATCACAACTGGGGCCGTAGGCCATACCAGCGTCGCCACTGGTGAAGGCCTGCGACATGCAGTAGTTGGCCAGCACACCACCATAACTGTTACCACCAAAGACAAGGATGGAGAATTGGTGAAATCTGGGAACGCTGTTCTTAAGGCAGAAATAGTTTCTGCAGATGGAGTTTGCACTGAAGCAGAGGTGGTAGACAACAAGAATGGCACCTACGAAGTTGGGTATTCCCTCCGCTCTGAGGGAGAATTCACCTTCTCTCTGCTGTTATATGAACAGCCTGTAAGGGGAAGCCCGTTCCGCCTCCGGGCTGTCAAGCTGTCAGATGTCCTGCAGTCACCAGAAGATGTGAAGAGAAGAGTAAAGTCCCCAAGCGGAGGAGGGGGCCATGTCCGACAGAAGGCTGTACGCAGGCCCTCCAGCATGTACAGCACCACCAAGAAAAAGGAAAACCCAATAGAGGACGAGCTGATCTACAGAGTTGGTGGGTGGAAAGCTGTTGAATGTAATGTAAATGTGTAATGTATATAAATTCAAAATGGCCAATAAGGGTATGTTTATATGATAGGGACACGAGGGCGGGACAAAGGCGAGTTCACAAACCTTCAGGGCATCTCTGCCTCCACCAATGGACGGATCGTGGTTGCAGACAGCAACAACCAGTGTATACAGGTCATTGTTTATCATAACCTGAAAAAATAAATCTCCTTTTAGTTCCCCCTGCAACTTAACTTTTTTTTATTTGTCTGTGTGTGTAGGTATTTTCTAATGACGGCCAGTTTAAGATGAGGTTTGGTGTGCGGGGTCGATCCCCAGGACAGCTGCAGCGTCCCACGGGTGTAACGGTAGACATGAACGGAGACATAATAGTGGCTGACTATGACAACAGATGGATTAGCATTTTCTCATCAGATGGCAAGTTTAAGGTGAGCGTTTTTTGGCTGGAATAGTTTTCTTTGAGACATAGTATATGTGAAGAGTGTACGGTGAATGATCAAAATATCCCTTTGACCACCACAGAATAAAATTGGTGCTGGGAGGTTGATGGGACCCAAAGGTGTGGCTGTGGATAAAAATGGACATATAATCGCTGTTGATAACAAAGCCTGCTGTGTCTTCATCTTCCAATCAAATGGGAAGCTGGTGACAAAGTTTGGAGCCAGAGGAACCTCGGAGAGACACTTTGCAGGTATTTTGTGCTGTTACATGTAACATGCAGTGTAATTGTTTAATCAATGCTTGCTACAGGAGGAAATGCACTTCAAATGAAGCAGCATGATATGGACCAGATTTACACATATTATTAATGTTTTCATATTAAAAGTGCTTCAGTTATCAGCATGCTTCTGTTTCTTTAAGTTTAGGGTCTCACTAGTATCTGCATGTTTACTTTTGTTTTTGCACTGATAACACAAAACATGTTTATACACATCCAAATTTTGCCACATTATAGCTTCAAACTACTTGCTGTTTATTGGGATTTTATGTGATAGACAAACACAAAGTAGTATATAATTGTGAAGTGGAAGGAGA
Source organism: Characodon lateralis (assembly GCA_036250325.1). Taxonomy (NCBI): domain Eukaryota; kingdom Metazoa; phylum Chordata; class Actinopteri; order Cyprinodontiformes; family Goodeidae; genus Characodon; species Characodon lateralis. The sequence goes on from JAHUTJ010060197.1 coordinate 9,298, forward strand.
ACGTATATGTGGTTGTTATGGATATGAATATACTCAGCCCGCTTAACACCGTCACCCCTTTAAAAAAATCCAGTGCAACCCCCAGAAGTCAACTAAATGGGAAGTCTATAATCCAAATATAAAGGGTGGGACGCCTGCTAACCTACTAAGAAATGGTCGTCAATCCTTACTAACAGGTTGGACAAAATTAGCATTAATCAGAGAAGCAGCCAAGAGCAACTTCTGAAGAGCTGCAGAGACTCACAGCTCAGGTGGAAGAATTTAACAGGGTGACTGTTTGTTGTGCTCTCTACATACCTACCCTTTATGGAGGAAGGACAAGAAGGGGGAGCAATGAAAGAACCATAAAAAGTCCAGTTTGTGAAAGAAGGTGCTCTGGTTTAGATGAAGCCAATACAGATTATCTTTAGCTGTTATCCAAAATATTCTAAAGACTCCCACTCCACATCACCCAGAAGATCCCCACAGTGAAACAGGATGATGGCAGCATTATGCTGTGTGGATGTGTTTCTTCAACAGGAACAGGGAGGCTGGTCGGACTTAATGGGAAGACGAATGAAGATCAATCCTGGAAGAAAACATTAAAGAGGCTGCAAAAAATGTGGCACTGAGCTGGATTTTTTTCTTCCCTGCAGGACCATACAGCTGGAGCTATAAATGTTGTGTTAGAATGGCCCAGTCAAAGTCCAGACCTAAATCCAATCCACAGTCTGTGGTGAGACTTAAAAAGTGATGTTCACAGATGCTCTCAATCTAATCTGACACAAGTTGAATTACTTTGCAAAGAAGAATGGGCAACAATTTTGCTCTCCTGATGTGCAGTCAGTAGAGACATACCCCCGAAGACCTGCAGCATTAATGGCAGTGATTGGTGGTTTTACAAAGTATTAACTCAGTGCAGCTGAACTCATGTAAATACAACATATCCTCTTCTTCCACATTATAATAGTGCACTGCTTTGTGATAGTCTACGATAGTCTCCAACAGATTGATGTTTGTGGTTGTAATGTAACAACATTGGAAAGTTCAAACTGTATAAATAATTTAGCAAGTCATATACTCCCTGTCACACAAAACCAATCCAGTGAGACACATAGATCTGACAGAAACGTATGTATGAAGCGGTATGTTATTGATAGCCTTTGTGCCTCACTGAGATGCTGGAAACATGATTATTGCTTGTTTTGCTGTCCCTCTGTTACTGGGCCTATTAAGCTGAAACTCACATGCTCTTTAAATCTCACTTCTTTTTTCTTTTAGAGAAAAGTGGTGCAAACATTGCACTGGAATCAAAGCTTAGTAAATCTGGCCCTCTTTTCAGTAAGTAATGAATTCCTCATGAGTCTGAACTGGAAAAAAATCTTCTTTTAAATGTTTATTCATCAGCTCTGTCACATCTCAAGTCTTTTCCCACATCAACCTATTGATTGTCGCTGAGAGGATTCTCTTTTTGTTTTCAAAGTTTGTGGGTCTTCCTCTTGCGTGTTGTACATCAGGTGATAGCTAATAGTTACTTTTTCCCCTTTTTGTTCGCTCTGCTGTTTTCAGGTCCTCACTTTGTGGCTGTTAATAACAAAAATGAGATTGTGGTAACAGACTTTCATAACCATTCGGTCAAGGTAAGACCCTTTGCCTTAATGTCAGATGAATATATGTCACTCACAACCTAAGCTAAACCTGTTACAGTGTTGGGGGTTTACATACACCCATTGGTAGCATGAATGTTCCCCTCATAGTTCATAGCTTTAATGATGCATTTGAAGAGTTCTTTTTCCATGTTGGAATGAATATGCAGTACAGACCAAAGGTTTGGACACACCTTCTCATTCAAAGAGTTTTCTTTATTTTCATGACTATGAATATTGTAGCTTCACACTGAAGGCATCAAAACTATGAATTAACACATG
>JAHUTJ010060198.1:0-11200 GCA_036250325.1 Characodon lateralis
AACACTTGCTGCAGTGATAATCCGCACGCTCTATGACATAGATAAAAAATGCAATGGTGACCGCACACAGTGGACAGAGTGTTTTGAAGCTGATTATTATGATACAATATTTTTGAGGATCTGTCTTTTAAAAATGATACGATACTTGGTGGCTAGAACTCAAAATCCAGAGGGAATCCACCAGAGTCAAAAAAGCTGGCTTGACCATTCTCATCCAAAGTCAGAGCTAACCAGTGCTCTCCAGGCATGTGTGAAGGATGTGTGTTCACGATAAAGTAGGCCGGCCCTGGGAATTTGTCAGCTAGCAGCGAGAGCTGGTCGCACACCCACACGCCACAAAACAAGTCTCCCAGGAGATGATGCTGCAGGTTCTCAATTTCATGATTATTCATGTCTGATTAGGTCAATAATCCACCAGCACATGCCTCTTTGAATCAATCTCTAAAATAGAGTCATAACAATAGTAGATGATCAGTGTGCTGCGAATAGTGAAATGTGAATAGAGAGTATCCTTGATTAAATTCCTGACGTGTTATACTCAGCGGAAGATCTTTTAGATGTCGTCCTGTAGCCGTAAACAAGTTGTAATACTCTCTCACTGAATTGCCTTGGTTAAAATTGGGTTGGAAGGCCTTAGCAGGAATTTGTCTACCATCCTTACACAAAGCTAAATATTCCATATCAAAATGATTAAAGTCAAACGGATTGAGATTGCATGTTCCTGTAAAAGCGTTATGATCTAGTAATGCAATCACCATATACTTGGGAAAGACACCTAAGAAAAGATTCTCTTGGTGCATACCCTTGAATTTTCAGGGATGGAATATGTTTTTACATTAACACGTGAAAGTGGATAGAGGGCATTTGCTTTCATTAAAGCTGAAGCGTGCCCCAATCGAATGGATGGAGAGACGGAAACTTTTTTGATGAAGAGAGGCTCCTAATATCCTATGTTTGAAAGTGGAAACTCTTGCTGCCATGAGACAAAAGGCGTCGTTGGCTCTTGTAAGTTTAATTTTGAGGTCAACGGACTTTAAAAGATGTCTCTTTCAGAAAAATATGTCTGCATGCAAGGGGCCTAGGAGATGTACCTCCCTGGAATTTGCCGTAAAGCCTGCTCTGCTGTTAAGACCTTGGTTATGGCCGTTAGTTGTAACGATAGAGTTCAGAGCCCCGCTGTGTCTTTATAAAAAAGACCAGTGCTAAACTGGCTTTTTAAAGAATCCTCAGAAAAGTTTAACAATGTCTCAATCATGGCTCTATATTGAGGGGTGGCGCTGGATTGTGAAATCAATCGATCTCCGAGAGTGACATCACACTGACTGAAGATGGTGTTTAATGGGTAGTTGATGAGCCCTACAGGTGCATCATCCGGCAGGTTTGTTCCATCCTCTTTAGTAATTTTCACTTTGAGATGCAACAGTGTATCGTTGAGATCCAGATACTTTTCTCCATCTCCCGGAATGAAAAACTCGATCGGGCCTCCATCGGTGATTGCTGATAAAGGCTGGATCTTGGTGTAAATTTTATCTTCGATCGATAGCTGCGTCAGCGGAGCAGAAAATAAGTCCAACTCTGCCAGTGTGCACTCTGATGAGTTGTTATGTAGAAGAGCCATTATTTAAATATATCAAAACTTGCAGAAGACTTATGTCCTCTTCGTTTGTCAGCTCCAACTGATCTTCTTTTTCGTGCTTGTGATTGTTCTTTAACTGTTCTTAAACAATTACCAGGGGGCTCTTGTTCTGGGTCTTTTGGATAAAACCATAATTCCTGAACCTTCTTGACCTTCGGTGTGTGTAGAACCACTCATTTTACTCACGGCCCTACCTATGACATCAGAAGCTAATATTTGATGGTGCTGTTTTCAGATGGGGTTTTGCAATAGCAAATCCTTTTTTAACCAGAGGGGATATGAAGCAAAACACTTTTGAAAATAATGATCCAATTCCTCATCCGTACATTACCAGGGCCCCATAAAACCCTGGCAGATTACCGCCTGATTGACTTACATAGTAATGTACAAAGCAATTAGGATCACGTCTCAGACTTAGCTGTGCCATGTTCTCTCTTGCCTGCTTGGTGCACAGTGTTGAAGGATCAGGGGAAATATGAATGATAACCAATCGGTCTTAGATGTTATATACATCTCTGGAATAATTTATACAAATACAATTTATCTCAGGCTACGTTGTGATATCACTGGTCTGAAGTGTAGTCTTATGATGGTCTTTCCGTAGACAAAATGTACAGGAACGTGTTGGTAATTTCTATATGGATATTTTCAATATGTCTTCTGGAAACTGGAAGGTAGTGGGCGGGGTTAAACGTCAGAGTAACCATATCACTGAAGTCGCCTTGTACTTTGACGGTCCGCAGTAAAGATGCAAATGCGTTGCCTACTATTTGCGGGCTGACCACGTCGCTGTAACAGTATAGGTGATAGAAACCAGCCTTTATATCCGCCGGAGAAGGAGCCAGTTTTGGTTCAGATACATGAATCNTGTCGCCTACTATTTGCGGGCTGACCACGTCGCTGTAACAGTATAGGTGATAGAAACCAGCCTTTATATCCGCCGGAAAAGGAGCCAGTTTTGGTTCAGATACATGAATCCATTCCCCTGGTTTCACACCCAGCATATAAACTAGAGTGCTAAAGAAGCATATTTCACACAGACCGCTTGCTTGAAATACAAATCTCTTTTGAACTCTGCTGAATTTCATGCGGATATCCGAGTTTATTTTTTAAAATCATGTCCATCTTTGTCTCGAGTTGAATAACGTTGTTATAGTAGCCTCCTCTAATCCTTTGCATATGGATCTCCACATCACCAACCTTCCTTCATTCAAAGTAGGCTTCATGATCCGGTAAATTATGCCATGAATGGGGATATGAAATCTCTTCTAAAGCAACCAGCCATTGGCCTTCTAAATCAATATGTTGAGCTAAATTTACATGGAAACTTAAACTGGTATTATTTTTAAACACTTCCTTGCTAGCGTTAGAGGGAAGGGTAACATAAAAGCCATCATCCCCTACCTGACGGTTCATGATGCTGTGTCAACTGTGAGGTTTAGTGCAGACCTTTTTATACATGTCGAAGTTCATCAAACCTGATCCAACTGTTGAATTTCTCGGGCCAGTTTTTCCAGTTTACAAAAACTTGTTTGACAACCTTGACTGTGCGTCGTTTTAATATTTTTTCCACTTGATACATCTTAAATATTTTTACTTTTTGAAGTTCCTCTGCGTAAAAGGAACCCTGGATAGGTTCCCCGTCTAAATCTTTGAGTTTGTATACAGGAGGAGAACGGGGTATCTGCTCATACACTGTAAACATTTAATCCGTAAAACTCTGTTTGTAGTTTTTTGTCAAACACTCCATGTACCTTGGATATTCTGACAAGATCCCCTTGTTTAAACGTTGTCACTGAGTCCTTGCAATATCTGTTGGGACTTGACATCATACAGATTCTGAAACACTTGAAAGGCATTGTCTGAGGTCACTTCCATAGGGCTCATTTTAATGCTGGAGTGGTAGCTGTGTTTGTAGCTTCTAGCTAGGTTTTACAGGACATCAACGTATCACCGGGTGTTGTTAGCTGTAAAATATCTCCACATCCTTGTTTTTATTGTGCGGTTAAATCTCTCGACCACAGAAGTTTTTGCTTCACTTGCTCTCTGATGTACCACTCTGATGATTACTTGTTAAATGATGGAAAAAAACACACCGGAGGGTAGATTTATCCCTTTTTTCATTTTAATTTTTCATGTAAACAAGATAAATGTATTCATATAATAAGGAGTAATTCAAACACTTTTGGGAAAAGCTATTATTTTCCCTCTTTATTTGTATTTAATAGTAAAAAGAAAAAAGAAAAAAACACAATCAGATAATACAGATTAATTCAAACACTGCAAGCTTTTAAATAACACTTTTGGGAAATGTTATTCTTTTCCCCACTTTAATTATATTTAATAGTAAAAAAAAAAAAAAGAAGAAAAATCAGATAATGCAGATTAATTAAAGTACTGGAATACTAAAAATGATACAACAAGTCATCAAACATGTGGGATCAGTTTGTTAGTCCGTAGCACTCTGAAATAGAGTTACGTTTTTGAGGTATTTTTCTCCGGCCATACCATCATACATTTCTGCTATTGCACTGTGCATGCCTCGTACCGATATCCGTTAATATAAAACAGTCTCTGCAATCGTTTTCACTCTGAAGTCATCTGCTTGTATGCGTCGAAGTATCAGAAGATTCTGAATAGCAGGAACAAGTTTGGGGTTTACGAGTCGTCGCACGATGCGTTGAAAGTTGACTTGGTACTAATCCTCCCCCAATACCTCCAGGCATTGATGCTGACACTGGCTCAGGTGGTTTGTTATGCACCTGTAACAGGTTTCTCTGAGATAGTTCAAACAGGTTATGTTGAATAATGAAGTTGTTTTCACCGTTTTGATGAGGGCGGTTGAGAACCAACTGTCAATTTCATCCCCCTGGTTACTCTCATCCTCCGCTGAAGCCTGAGGGGCCTGCATCGGGTCCAGGGTTTGTGTAGGGGCTTTGGGAGAGGGTGAGTAGCTGGTAGTTACCTCGTCTTCCACGACCACTTTCTTGTCTTCAGGCTGGATATTTGTGTCTACAGACTCAGCCATGAATAGCGGCAATGGTGAGTAGAGGTGTGGAGAAGGCGGTTGATACATTTTCATGTTGTAACAACCACCTTCTTGTCTTCAGGCTGGATATTTGCATTTACAGACTCAGCCATGAATAGTGGCGATGGTGAGTAGAGGTCTGGAGAAGGCAGTTGATACATTTTCATGTTGTATCCTGTAGGTGATGCAGGAGTGAAGTCGGTCTCAGAGAACAAGGACGTTGAGGTGGATGGTGAGAAGAGGTCCGGGGAAGGCGGATGACACGGCAGATGATACGGTCCAATGTTGAAGCATCGTGCTCAGGAGAGAAGTGGATCTCTGCTTGGTGGTTGTAGAGACCCCTGTATGGTGTTTTATCATACGCCTCACTCTTTCTCTGGATTCGGTTCTCAGTGTCTGTGAGCTTGCGGTTATCGCCCCCCAAATATATATCATAGGAAGGGGGCGGGTCCTCAGAAGAGGGTGTGGTTTAGACGTAAAACAGGGAACGTCAGCGTTTTTTTTCACTGACATGACATCAATCCAACAGCGTGAGTTGTGGATAAGGTTGGAGAGACACTGTCCAATTTCACTCATCTTCTCTGCCCAAGCTTCAAACGGCAGAGCCAGCATTGTCTTGAATATGTCACAGTCCTGATTGAAAGCCTCCAACACAAACAGATCTGAGGGGTTCGTCCGGTTGTTTTGCGTCTGCTTGCCCGAAAAGACCAGTGACCATATGCTGTGGTTTTTGACCCCCACACTGCACTAAAGAGAGGTTCTCTCTCAGCTATTTCAACATCGGATGGAATATGAAACATTCTCGCCCGTTTTGCAGGTCTAGGAGACAGTTCATTTTCTTCTTCATCCTCCCTCTCCTGCATTGAGACTGATTCAGGGCTATCATTAGGGTGCAGGATTGCAAGCCTTAGCACAGCCCAGTCGTTGTGGGTGAGAGTACACAGAGCCAATGATCCATTAAATACCTCGTCTTGATCCAATTGATACAGGCAGAGCTCTCCTATTTCATACATGAAAATATACCCCCAGNAGACTGTTTCAGGGCTATCATTAAGGTGCGGGATTGCAAGCCTTAACACAGCCCAGTCGTTGTGGGTGAGAGTACACAGAGCCAATGATCCATTAAATACCTCGTCTTGATCCAATTGATACAGGCAGAGCTCTCCTATTTCATACATGAAAATATACCCCCAGCTACCACTCAGGCCATATGGCTCCAAAGACCACTCTTCCTGCAGAGTGTCCAACAGGGCTCTTTGTACCTTGCAAAGGTAGTATGTTGATTTCTTAGGAGCATCCAATTCACGGGATGAATGCTGGTAGACTGTCACTGGGGTTTCGCACAAAACTGACGTACCTCTTTGCTGACCTGAGGTCTGATTTTCATCCATTGTTGTTGGTGAAGTTGGATCATCATCATCGGTAGAGTATGTTATGACGGGAATTCTGATAAGTATCTCAGATGAGGAAGTAGATGATATAGATGATGCAGTTGCTTGTTCATCATCTTGGCACGCGTTGCGTTTCTCCTCAGCTTGATGATTAACTCTCTTAACTCTAACCATTGCTGAATGGATGTTCTTTTCCAACGAATGCTGCATGTAAAGTGCAGAGTTTTATGCCAGTATTTAAAACAAACGCCTCATTAAAGCACGCTCCATTGTTTTCATTGGGTTATTCAAGGTTTAACGAGCCTTACAAACACGCCCCTCTATTTTTATTGGTGCTGATGCCATACAGTTTCTGATAATACCATATTTGTCTTGTTCTATTTATATCATACACACCTCTGTGCTTTAATTGGTTCATTTAAGGGCTTCCCGATAACATCCTTCAACACACCCCTGTATTTTAATTGGCTCAAATAAGGTATCGCCCCTAATTACGACATTCAATCAGCATGCACGGTTACGCCCTCGGTTACACCCCGTTGACCCAATTACCTCCCCACCCCCATGATCGCATGACCCACCTTAAGTTTATAAGTTCACCTGTCAAAACTTTTATAAAAGGGTGTCTTTTAGTCTCTTGCAAGCTCTCACTCACAGACATGGAGCAGAAAAATAACATAAAATATATATTGTATACTCAAACAAGTGGTTCCTTTGTAAGATGATTTGATTTTTGCTGCATTCCCAGCAAATCTCTGATTTTGAAAATCCCCCTATTCAAATACTTATACATATTTATGCATACAAACATAAATTGCAAGAAAAAGAGTGTTTTTTTCACTCTCCAATGTTTCTTATCTAAGACCTTCTCCTTAACTGCTTCCTTGCTTTCTTTTCTGGTATTTCCCTCATCTCAAGGGCATTGGAACAATCCCCTAGTACCTGCCATTGTGCCCCCCCCATCTCCCCATTCCTCCTCTATTCTCTTCCTGCCTCCCCTCCTGTCTTCTTAGAACACCCCTGAGAGGAGAACTGCCATGTAAGGTCTAGTGGAGAAAGGATGGACACAGAGAAGGTTCAGACTACATCTGGCATCAGAATCAGTGAACCTGCCCACATCTATTCTGCCCAACCTAGCCTTTTAGACTTGCTGTCTGCATGTCAAACAAGTGTACATATTTCTTCTATCTTTTTCGAACCTGTCTCTAGGCAGAAGTTGGCTGACAAAGTAACCTTTTTATATTTCCTGAATGAATCTGTATTGGAAGTTCAGTTGGTTAGACATTTCTGGCCTCTGATTAGCATTGCTCAATTGAGGGTTGTTTTAGACACACTGGTACATCTCTATGAACTAGAATTTCATTGAAAAGTTAATAATTTGCAGTAATCAAATTAAAAACTTGTAAAACTAATATTTTATATGTATTCATTATATATATATATATATATATATATATATATATATAGGGCTTTATAGGGCTGCATTTTACATAAAGCTTTCACAAATGGGGGCAGCACGGTGGCGCAGTTGGTAGCACTGTTCCCTTGCAGCACAAAGGTCCTGGGTTTGATTCCCGGTTTGCATGTTCTCCCCGTCACCAGGTACTCCGGCTTCCTCCCACAGTCCAAAGACATGCCTGTTAGGTTAATTGGTCACTCTAAATTGCCCTTAGTTGTATAAATGAGTGTGTGCTTGGTTGTTTGTGCATTGTCCTGCGATGGACTCGCAACTTGTCCAGGGTGTACCCCGCCTCCTGCCCATAGGCTGCTGGAGATAGGCACCAGCTCCCCTGCGACCCACTATGGAATAAGCGGTAGAAAATGACTGACTGAGTATATATATATTGGCTGATATACAGTTTTTCAAATACCAAATTGCATTTCAAAAAAAGAAATGGGGTCTGTCATTTATCTAGAAGTAACACTCCATATCTTGTGAATTTCCCCCAAATTTGTAAATGGGCTTAGCTTCAAATCCAATTCAAGGCTGCAGTCCAATGTTTGATTGTGCACCATTTTCTGCTATAAATTTTAGTTCCAATCAACTTTCCATCAATATGCTGTATTCTAATACAGCCCTCAAAAGCATTTTAAGCAATGACCTTTTGTGTTTTACCCACATTGTGCATTGTCAGTTAAAGACTGTTGGACAGCTGTCAGTAATCTTTTCCCATATTTATGTTTTTTTATTTTTCTTGTGATGAAAATATTTTCTCTTGATTTTATATAATATTCAAATTTACTAGGTTGATGAATTGGGTTTTAAATTAACAGAAATATACACTTGAAATGTATAACTTTGTGTGAATTTGCTACTTTCAGTCGCTATTTTTTGTTGCATCCTTTTTTGTCTTGCAGTCTTTGGCCCTTGTGCATTGTACGTTGTAATTAAAGATAGCAACAGAAACACTGAGATAATATTCTTAATTATTGAAATTCCGCCAGTTACTAAATTGGAGTAGGCAATTCTGTCCAAATACTGCTACCAAATGGATGTTGTCATTTTGGGGTTTTTTTTGCTTTCCAAAATAGCTGTTGCCTTGTTTAATACACCTTGTGGAGTACCCCTGAAAAGCTTTGGCTAAATTACAGTCATTGGCTGAATATCGCTTGATATTTTTCATTTAACAGCAGTGAGTACAATTCCTTTCTGTCTTCCACTTAGCCTACCTCCTTGTCAACATCATTTGTCTGCTCTCTCAGCTTTGCAATTGTAAAACACTTCAAACGGTTTGAAAAGGATATAAACAAATGGACATCATTTTCCATTTTTCTCTCCCAAATTAAGATATGCAATTCTCATTCATGGACAAAATTGGATTAAAAATTTGTATTCCAATCATGTCAGACCAAGGGATAGAGCATCAGATGTTTTTTTTTTTTTTTTTTAATGACTTATGGAATGGTAACACTAACATTGTGAGAATAACCTTAATAAAATAAAAAATAAATAACCAGCAGCTTGGAAAAAAGCAAGATATGTTGAACTAATAATCCTTACTTTTCTCATGAAACAAAAAAGCTATCAATTTTGGCAACTAGTCTTTGTACTAGACAAGCGGATTCTTTAGTAAAGAATGTTGTTCAAAATTGAATTAGAAAGTTGGTCTATTTATTTAGAATGTACAAATGTTTGTTTTTAATTTGTTTGTTTTTTGCTTTTTTGAGGAAGATAATCGGTAATATTTCTATTTCACTATTTTGTGTTTGCATAGTGTAGGAAGATTCATACTTTTTGGTAAACAATGCTCCAGTGTCTCCTTGCTGTGCTTTTCGCTCTGTAGAATACACAATTAATTCTCCAGCTATGCTAGGCCACCATGTTTTTGTGGAACATGCCAAAAAGTACTGAATTATGACCTCAAAACTCATTACTAAATCTCATGCTACATCTATGCATATGCTCTATCTGCACCTTTAAATTTTCCCTCACATATGTATCTAATGCTTCAACTGAGCCTGACCTACTTCATGATTAATTCAACCATTGATTACTCATAGAGCACATTATTAATCCCAGCTAGTCAGATGATCCTGACATAAAAAAAAAAAAAAAATGTATTGTGTACAAATATTCTGAAAAGCCATGTTTTCACATTGGGTAAAATTCTAAATAATGTTACACAATGACTTAGTTTCTGCATCAGTTATAGGCTGAGATTGCATACAGCTCTGAAAACAACTGGCACTCTCACAATACACACATGAATTAATATTTTTTTACACAGAATGATTGAATTCAATTCAGTTTATTAAAATTTGGTACTTTACTAAGTATTTAAAATAAATGATTTATTGTCAGTTTTGGATGGTAAATTTGAAGAATATGAAAAATACAGTCTCTCTCGATTTTCTAATTTAGTATAAAAACAATGCATCTTACAAAAGTGGCAAACCTATTAAATGGAATCTACTGTAAAATGTTTAATTTCAAAGTATTTTGAAACTTGGGTTTGAATAAAAAGAGTTGTGTTAGTGTATCCATTATACTGATGTTGACGGAAAAAAGCTTACAGACTAGAAACACAGGCCATGAGTAATAATTATGTTCAAAGTGTGTATTTTATGAAACAGGACAACTCTGTTGCGTATTGTCCACATATTACTGGGAAATGCAAAGAAGCCATATTATGAGCTGGATCATCAGCAAGGCAAATCAAAATAGAGCAAAAGCAAGCTAGTTTTTGTAGTAAAAATTTTCACTATGAATGTTTTACATGAAGTGATATAAGAACACTGTAGAAACACTACAACCCAGATAACCCAATGTTGAGCAAGGGAAGACTTTCCAGAAACTTGAACAGTTGGTGTCTAAAAGAAAGAAAGTATCCTCAACATAATTAGTGAAGTTTGAATTGGGTCGGGCACAATAACAATACAATTGCAACTCACTGACAAAATGTACTGTGAATCTTATGCTTAAATCGGAAGATTTTTATTTTACAGAAATAACTGTTTCTATACTTTCATATAAAGTACATGCACCATTTTAATATTGCATGTCCAGGTGGAGCTGTCTGCTAATGGCAGACAGCTCCACCTGGAGCGAAGGCTCAATATATGGTTGCAGACAAACTTCTACAGTAATAGCTGTTTTCAGTGGCCTTCAACAGTTCTAGAATAAATAAACTATTCTGTGTTTTCATTGCACCAAAACAAAATGAAACTTATGTCTACCCTTATTTTGCATGAAATTCAAATGCAGTAGTTCATTATTACCCCAGGTGCTTAACTCAGTTTGCATCATATTAAAGCTCAAAAATCTTCAAATAGGGATATTTACTTTGATAAGTAAGACTGGTCCAGTCTGCATTTTATCCACTGTATCACTTGGCGATGTCAAACTTTAGATCTGCTGTAGCCTGAACTCCTTTATTTCCAACAGTTGGTTCAGTTACTGAAGGTTAATATATCCCCATGTATCCCTCTCGTGGACTGGTGGGCTGGAGCTGCTGGCACTGTATGGGGGCGTTGGGCGGGCTTGGAGGTGTGCTGCTCTGCTGGCTGTCTTGTCCGAGGGGGGATCGGGGCGGTGGACTGGGGGGGTGGCGTGGAGGGGCTGCGGCCTGTGGGGTGGAGGGGTTGTGTCCACTTCTAGGGCGTGGGGTCACTGGCGTTTGGATCGGCTGGGCGGCGATGGTGGAG
>JAHUTJ010060199.1:0-11195 GCA_036250325.1 Characodon lateralis
ATATTTATATTATATTGTAGATATGTTTATACTGTTTAATTTGTATTGTATTGCACCGACTACGCCAAAACAAATTCCTTGTATGTCCAAAAACGTACTTGGCAATAAAACTTTTCTGATTCTGATATTCAGTGTTTTAATACAAAGAGCAGAGAAAATGTTTTTGAAAACGGTTTTGGATATATTTAGGGGTAGGGGTACCTCACACCAGGTCCCCTTGAATTGAGAAAGAGGGGTTTTTGCATGCCAATTACTCAAAGATTAAATCAATTTGACACTTCTTTGTTATGCAGGTCTCAAATATCTTTCCAGCAGATTGCAAAACAAGAAAATCCACACTATACATAGCTTAATTTTAAAATGAAAGTTGTTTCAAAATGTCATTAATTAAAAAACAAAAAACAAAATCATTTTTCAATTTTTTTCAAACAGCAAACATGGCATTTTTGGAATCACACAATTTAAAAATCATGCTCAAACCAAGCCCCAAAAGCCTTTTTCCCCAGCCTACTATATGGTCTTAACAAGCTACGTTTTTCTAGAGGTCTAGGACTCTCAAAGATTTATGGGGCTGCAAAACCGCTTCCACACCTAATCTGACTGAAGCAAAAAAAATGGAAAATAGACAAAATAGAGCATTATCTGATTACTCACCAGGTTTTTATTTGTCATAAAAAATTTTGTAATTAAACTTTTGTTTTTTTGTTCTACCCCTCCTTGAACTGCCACCTTAACGTGGTGGAGGGGTTTGAGTGCTCGAATGATTCTAGAGGCTATGTTGTCTGGGGCCTAAATGCCCCTGGTAGGGTCTCCCATGGCAAACAGGCTCTAGGTGACGGGTCAGACAAAGAGCGGTTCAAGAACACCTCATGACGACTACAAAATCGAGGCACGTGACATCGCCCGGTACAGCGGAGCCGGGGTCCCACCCTGGAGCCAGGCCTGGGGTCCTGGGGCCCAACCACTCGTACTCGTCTTCCGCTTTATCCGGGACCGGGTTGCGGGGGCAGCAGACTCAGCAGAGACCCCCAGACGTCCCTCTCCCCAGACACCTCCTCCAGCAGGAGCCCAAGTCCCAGGCCAGCCGAGAGACATAGTCCCTCCAGCGTGTCCTGGGCGGTCCCATGGGCCTCCTCCCGGTGGGACGTGCCTGGAACACCTCCCGAGGAAGGCGTCCACGAGGCATCCGGCCATCTCAACTGGCTCCTCTCGATGTGGAGGAGCAGCAGCTCTACTCCGAGCCCCTCCCGGATGTCCGAGCTCCTCACCCTATCACTAAGTGAGCCCAACCAACTCGGCTAAAAAGCCTCGTGTAAATACAACCTTGACAAAATAACGCTAACTATGATTTTATATTGCTTAAAAATGATCTGGGGCAATAAAGTGTGTGTTACTTACCAGGTACGGAATTAATATGTCCGGAATAGAGTCCTCCGGACAGCCAGCAACGAACACAGCTGGCGGCTCCATTTTGAATGATAGGAGGGGCAAGATCGGGTTCGTGGGTTGAATGCAAATAAATATAAAATAAGCTTTCTTTTGGTACCCAGTTTGTGAATTCGCAATAACAATGTATCCTAATCAGGTTTATGAAAAAATATATGCAAACTATTAGAATGCATTCTCTCCTATTCCTGAGTGGAAAGAGCATTAGTGCCGGTACCTGCTGGAAGTGATGGTCTGCCCCCACAGAGCCCTGGTCTCAACATCATCAAGTGTGTCTGGGATTACATGAAGAGACAGAAGGATGTGAGAAAGCCTACATCCACAGAAGATCTGTGGTTAGTTCAAGATGTTTGGAACAACCTACCAGCCGAGTTCCTTCAAACATTGTGTGCAAGTGTACCTAGAAGAATTGATGCTGTTTTGAAGGCAAAGGGTGGTCACACCAAATATTGATTTGATCTAAATTTCTCTTTTGTTCATTTACTGGATTTTGTTGATGGGATGGGATGAAAATAAATGATTAACACTTCCATTTCTGAAAGACTTTGTTTACAGCATCTTTTCCCACCTGCCTAAAACCTTTGCACAGTACTGTATATTAGCACTACTAAAACGATAAACATGTGCCAACAACACATTTTACAACCTCAAATAAGTATTCCAACTCAAACCTTTTGCTAACAGTTGAAATACAAACCAAGTCCACAGCTAATCAATTTTAGCCTCAGAAAAGGAGCATTTTACTGAAAAACAGCTAGCAGAGCTTAGCATACCATGCTAGCGGAGATTAGCATCCACATACACACTGAATAGGACTCACAATGCAAAGGTAAGACATGCTAAACGGGGGTTCCCAGACTAATGCACTCACAGCCTCTGATAATCTTGAATTTAACAAATGTTATCTCACTAAGCAAGTAAAGACCACCAGGATGTTGGTGGTTCTGCGTCTCAGGGGGGAAATGCAGCCTCTTTGTTGTGCGTGCTGTGGCCTTTCTGAGGCGCCCTTCGGCTTGCTGGGCTGGCATCTTTCCCTTGGGCACGGTGGTGGGCGGGTTGGAGCACTGCGGGTCTGATTGACTGCCTGGCTGGCTCTGGGAATCTCGGTTTGTTTGTTTATGGGGGGTGCATGTGCCTATGCTGGCCCGGAGCTTGCATGTGGTCGGGCCTGCCATTTTGGCTCGGGTGTTTCTTTTTGGTGGCCTCGGTGTTGGTGTGCGATGTGTTTTGTTGCCCCGCTTGCCTGGTTGTGGCAGCAGTCCAGTTCCAGGCATCAGGGACTGGACGCTCTGTTGGCTCTGCCCAGTGGGTTCAGGGGTGGTTGGGCATGTTGGTCAAGTGCCCTCCTTTGTGTGGCGTATTCTGGTTGCGCTGGGCCAGCTGGTCTGCTCTTTTTTCTGTAGTGGGGTCACACTTTTGGTCGTTGCTACGCACGCTTCCGAGTGGCTCCTTTTTTGTTGGGGGTCGGTGGATTCTTCAGGTGTGGGGATTGGGTGTTGGGATTGGGGGGTGGGGGTCTGGGGGTGGTGGGGGCTGTGGTGTTGGTTCCGGTTTTTGGTCGGTTCTCGGGGCCTGCTGCCTGTCCCTAGCCTTTCGCCCGATGGATGTGCCTATGTCTCTGCCCTTTGTTGAAACTTAGCAAACGGGGGTGCCTTTGGGGTCAGCCGCGGCTCCCTGGGAGAGCATTTTGCCCCCCAGTCCTTCCCTCCCCATCCCCGGACACTTCCCTCCGCCCACTCCATCACACTACCACTCATGTAGGGCCTTGGGGTGCAGGTGCGTCATTGGAGCAAGGGTTTTCCATCTCTGCAGTCCCATGGCAGCCTGCGCCACAATGTTATTGTACAACTTAGACACTCTCATTTATAACATTTTCATGACATTCACATGTCTTTCTGTTTTTCTTTTTAAATGCACACTACAACAACACGCATCAACACTACATTTGAGCAGGAGAAGGTAGGCTTGGGCTCTTTCCACACCCCCGTTTGCTGTTTGCCGTCTGGGGTCGGAGGCCGGGAGAGGGAACGGGCCTTCTGGTCGGGATCTGGGCTGGGGTTTGGGTCTTGTCTGCTGCTGGCTTTTCGGCTCTCTCGGGATTGCTTGGATTTCCTTGGATCTCGGTCCCTGGCTTTGGTGCCCAGTCCGTTGGTTGGGGGGGGCGCCAGGCTCCGGCAAGGGGGTCTTGTCCGGGAAGTGTGCAGTGTTGTTTGAGATGTGGCTTCACTTAGGTGGAAGGGTGGACAGCCTGCTTGGTGCGGCGAGGTGTACCGTGCGGGATGGTGGGTGGCAGGCATCCTGGGGCATCTCTGGGGTTTGAGTGTGGGGTCGGCGGGGTGCCCCGTCCTTGGCGTGCAGTGGTGGAATTCCTCCAATGCTTCCTTCTGAGGCTCGGGCCCCTGGTTGGGCGCCGGGCTGTGGTTGGCGGTGGAGCATGCCTTGTGCCTGCACTGGGGCAGCTGGTGGGTTGTGCTCGGCCTGGAACAGTTGGCCGGCCCGGCCCGGTTACCCGGCTGGTGTGTGTTTCCCTCACACAAACTGATGGGCTGAGCCTGCTGGCATTGGGCGAATAGTTGTTGGGCTTGGCGGTGTGCTGCTCAGCGTTGCGGGGGGCCCTCGCCTTGCCATCGCGGCGTGCTGTGTGGTGGGGGCAAGATGCGGTGGGGGTGCTTGGAGTGCGGCTGTGTGTGAAGCTAGCGCTGTGTGGGTGTCGCTTCATTGGCTTTTCAGGGATGAAGCTCACCTGTGGGGGTGTGCCCATGTGCTGTAGGGAGGGGATTCATGGTGTATGGGTTCAGGGGCATGTGTTCGATATCTGTGCCCTGGTTGGGGGTGGCCCTGTGGGGAAATTCATGTTGGGGTTCATTGGAGGTGGGGGGCTCATGGGGTTAGGATCGGAATTCATTGGGGGGCTGGCACTTTTCATTCTGTGGTGGCTCAGTTTGGCGGGCTGGTTTGGACCATCACAATGTGTTATTGCTGTGGGAATGGATGCCTCAAGATAAAGTACCCTTGCTGATCCAGCAGGCCTTGGATGCAAAGGACAGGCACTTTTGCCTTCAGTTGTCTGGCGATGAACTTAATCTGAAGAAACAACATCCATATTATACAAAAGTACAAACTGAGATTTTTTTTTTTTACATCAAACCACTGCAACCTTGTTGTGTGGACCCAGGAAAGGCATGCCTGTGGTCCATGTCTGGGAACCACGTCTACAGGAAGCACAAAGCTTCTTTAAAAATATTTGACTTCCAGAGCTTGTAGGTCAATATTACTCAGAGCATGCTGTAAGTCGAGCTTCAAGGGAGACATAACTATAACCTGTCATTTTAACAAGGGTTGACAGTCTTGAAAATCATACTGTTATACTTATAATTGCACTTCTGTTATATTGCTACACAAGAATAAGCTTTCTATTTTTTACCTCAGTGGGTGCACTTACCTCGGTCCCTTCTTATATTATATTTGAACTAAACTGTATTCTTTTGTCTCCAACTGGAGAAATTATACTGAAAAAAGAATAATCCAAACTATGTAAACCAGTGGGCAAAAAAGAATTATCAATGAAAACCTGTGATCTGATGGCTATAATGGAAATACTAGAACTACAAGCCGTTATGAACAGGTTCCAAGCCCTTCCCAGCAAGACCGACCCCAGCCCCGCCCCTCCCAGTCATGTGCCCCACCAACCCAACATGTTATCATCATTTAATATGACCACATTTTCCATAGGGTCAGGTTAGAACTTGCTTTAGACCTCACAGATGGCGCCTAATATTTTGCAATGTTTATAATGTGCCTAGATGTAATGGTTTTACAACAAAAAAATGAAAAACGTTGTTTATACAATACAAGCCTATAATAACCCAAATTTAAATATTCAATAAAAATCCAAATGTCATCATAAAATTTTTTAAATATTTTCAGATGACCATGACTGTAGAAGGAACAATATGAGTATTTATTGAAGTCCCTTGATTTAGTGCTTTATCCAACAAAAACGGTTAACAACTGTTTCTACAATTTGAAAAATTCCTTAAAAATCCAGTTTGTCAGAAAAATCTCTAAAAATTCACCAAGAACATGTTTATTATCAAGAATATGCCAGACGTTTCTCAGCCACCACACTTTAATTATAACTCAGTATTTGTGTGAGAAAATACATTCCTAAGATTCAAACCACCAACCACTCAAACCACAGGCTAAGCTCTTAACCATTGGACAACCCGCATCATATGGAATCAACTAGAAGATGGTAGTGAGAATGTTGCACGACTATCCTTTTAGGATAGTCGTAGTGACCAGAACTGAAAAATGTATGTAAAATCCATGGTTTGTCAGGAAAATCTCAAAATATTCACCAAGAACATCTTTAATATGAATAATATGCCTGAATTTATTCAGCCACAACACTTCTATTTTTTCATCAAAATTAATTTATAATCACCATTATTAATTACCATATATCTTTATAAATTAATTGTAAACAAGTGGGCTGACCATTTTGTGAAGAAGTAACATAGGTGATCCTCAGGGGCCCTGTCCTGGCCCCTTTACATGGCAGACTTCACACAAAGCATTTTTAAAGTGTAGGAGGAGTTGTCGAAAATAGATTTTGCCTTTGTCGCGACGTAGCAAAAAATCTAGTTAGGCAGAAATGGCCGTGGCCAATTACAAAGTGATGCCGAATCATCCAAGGAACAAGTGGATATAAAGGTTTGGAGTTTGGGACTTACAAGCCAAGTATAGGAAGTTATAAGCCCAGATGCGTTGTCATACGTGATAGCGTCCCCTAGTTATTAGAGGGTCTGAATTTTTGTTTCTGAGTAGTGTTTGCAATTCCCTACTAGGCTGCTGTGTCAGTTTGTTTCCAGCATTTTCTGGTTCTTGCGCTCGAAGACTTTTATCAGAAACCTTCAGCGAAGGCCATGCCTTGCATACCATGCCGTGCATGGCCCTTGCCCGCGGGCTTGGAACACAAAAAAAAAAAAGTAAATACAATATAGTTCTCTGTTCCACTTTTGAGTAGGCTAACAGGCTTTCATTTGCTCCCACGGGCTTGGACCTCTAATAATAATGAAAAAATGAAGCAAAAACAAAATGGCTCCCTGCTCTGCTAGGAGCAGATGAACACCCATGTCGCTCGCTCCCGTGGTCTTGGAACCCTAATATTGAAAGAATGAAGCAAAAACAGTAAGGTTCTCTGCTCCACTGGGAGCAGGCGAACGGCCATGCCTTGCATCGTTCAAAACTACCAAACCAGGGGAAGGGGGCTCTAGTGAGATAAGACTAGGGTAGACATGCTTTTTAGAGCTCCTCATAGCACGCCAAATCTTATTGGATTAAACCGGTTTATTGAACACTTGACTCGCTATTCTGATCACCCTTAGTACCTTATTCTTACTTCCATTTGGGAGGTGGGGTGAGTGCAAAGTGGAAAGGGAGCTGGACGCCTGCTAGCCGACAAAGCAGCCAATGCTAGTCGTGACCATGCTAGCAAGAATTTACCGGACAGGCCACCAGCTGATGATGAAGACAAGCTTTCACCCATTTGGCATCAACTGTCAAACATGCTTTTGCAGTCTTTTAATAACCTGTTCCATAAGTTTCAGCAGAGTTTTCAACATTGTGTCCGCCTAGCGGGAGCTAACAGAGATTGAATACTGCCGAAAACCAGGCGTCTGACAATGAGCAATGCATAAGGGTAATTGTTGGTATCCAGGAGGGCGTGGAGAAAGGGAGGCTGAATGAGTTTGTCTCTAACCTGATCCCTAAGTTGCTGGCGGACGATAACTTCACCAAACTGGTTGTTATTGACAGAGCGCACCATATACAACAGCCCAAACCACCAGTTTGATCCAGACCATGTATGATAATCACACAGGTGCATCTAACACAGGACAAGGAGAAGATTCTTCGACTTAGGAGGCAGAGCTCAATGGAACACGACCAGATCTTACTTTTCCCCAACTACACTGCGGTGATGGGGCAACGGCAGAGCTTCCAGGAGGTGCTACAGCTGCTGAGAGAGAATGAGATATGGCACTCACTGCGATTCCCAGGCAGACTCCACATCCACTACCAAATACAAGTAAAAATATTCAACCACCCAGATGGAACCAAGGTTTTTGTGTACCGAAAGCTTTGAGCTCTCACTTTACATAAAGGACGAGGATCTAAACAAGTTTCCAGCAGACTTTTATTTTAGCCGTTTTTGATATTTACCTAGCAAATAAATTGTGTAATTTTTTTACTGTCTGCTAATGAAGGACAATCAGATGGAGGTGTTGTGTGCTCCCTAATTGGCGATTCCAGATATGGATGAGGGTAACTATGCTTCATTTGGGAAGCACTGAGTAGGGGGTTTGTTCTGGGATTTGTTAGTTGTTTGTCCTATTGTTTTTTGTTTGAGACTGGGTGCCAGACTGTGTCAAGTTTGTATCTTGTTTTAATGCAAAAAGTACCATATACCACCCCACCCCAATTACCCACTGGCTCAGTGAGATGTTGTCCACAATTCAAATGGAAAGACTGCATCGGCTTAAGCCCAATGAACATAACAAATTTGAGGGGACTTGGGGCCCTTTCCTAGCAGTGTCACTGAGAGTGAACAGCCCATATGTGTTGTGACTCCAACCTGTAAGGCCTTAGGTGTAGTTGTGACCCTGGACTCAGCAATCTGTTTTGTTTATGGTGCTTGCTTTGCTTTGTTTTCCACAACTATATAGTTTCTGTAAGCATAATATTGTAGGAGGCTGTCAGTCAGCTTCCTTGGTTTTTGTTTTTATTGTTTATTTTTTTCTCTCGGGTTTCTCTGTTTTTCTGTTGATGTTGTCCACATTAGGTGTGGAATGTGCTGCTAAATCAAAAAATTGTAAATAAAATAATAAAAACAACTACTTCCAAACCAGTAATTTTTGTCTTCTGTCTCATCATAAATGACCGATTATCCAGAAATAACACAACACTGGGAGCTAACGGATCAGAGCACAAGCTAGCTGCAGAGGCCTGTGTATTTGCGCAGGCATAGCGCATCTGATACGCACACAAATTACATGACCAGAGAAGGTGCAACAGAAACAAGATATACCTTGTTGGAAATTCAAATTAAAAAGGTGAGTTTCTCTAGCTTCTAATGATACCAGGCTTAACCAGTTTAAAATACACATGTGGGTTTAAATTACACTGGAACCCTGGGCTTGGAAAATAGCTTTCTTCTGGTCAGTATACACTGCGATTTTGGGCCATTGCAGACGAAAGACGAGGATTGCACGAAAATCATGGAGAAATCTTTGGTCGTGGCTCTAAATCTGTGGTGTTACGTCGCACTGTGAGACAGGGTCAAGGGTGGCCACTGTTAGCATCTTGCGACCAAAGATATCCTGCAAAAAATATATTTGACAGTGTTGCATATTTAGAATGACTATCTCCGCAATGACCTACATCTACTAATCATAAAATAGAACTGCAGCATAAAACCAGCATCCCAAATTGGCCTCTCTTGTTGTAGTTGTTGGCACAGATAATGGCATACGCTGATGCAGCGCAAGCTGATGATGTAGCCATATTTCATAACCAATTCAGTAGTAAACAATAATCATACTGTGCAATGTGAACACATTAAACTTGACATCTTAACAACTTTTATTACACCCATGTTGCATAGTCTGTCAGGAAAGTCTTATAAAATTGCTAAAAACGCACAGTGTAAGAAGGCCATTAGTTTCCGTAAACTGACTGCTGATAAAATGGCAGCAACACAGAAAGCAGGGAAGAATCTGATATTTCTTTAGATTTCAGTCACTATCAGAGAGATAGATGCAGCAGAGTCGGAGGAAGAAAGTCTGCTTTCATCAGATGGCAGAGCACAAGTGCTGCAGCATGTAGACGGCCATCTAATTCAACCACCTTATTTTTGCCGGATGCCAGAGCACGACCAAGGTCAATATGCATGAATCATACCACACCAACATGAAATAGAATGAGCACAAAATCTGGATTTTCTAAATAATTCACTAAAGACAGACTAGATCTCGCTACATTAATAAATACACAAGTGTATATATTAGCAGTTGTTTACATTAGATCAGGCGATGGGTTAACTAAGGTAGTACAAACCGAGCAATTAAACAATAAATGCACCAAATTAAGCAACAAATATAGCTTCGCTGCACTCAGTGTACTCACCCATTGTAGAACAAAACACATGTAAATATCTAGATGCATAAAATGAAAAATGAAGCATTTTAACTGGATTCAATACCACAGAATGAGTTATTTTGAACTTGCTACCACATTTATCACCAGCTTTTCTTGCGCAATCTGCAAATGGTTCCTGGAACTCCTCTGGGCTTCACAGTGGACAGACACAGTGTAAATCCAGGGTTACAGTATAAATAAGGCACTGAGTGAAACAACCGGAGGCCAAGTGAGCAGCATTGGAGCAGTAGCAGCAGACACCAGGGATGCTTCAAGATCTGGTGCACACCTAGTGTGTCATTTTTTTTAAACTTTATATTAGAATCTTTAGAGAAACATTTACATATATCATAAGCATGTGTAATTTATCTTATTTTAATGATTTCAGATTATTATTAATTAAAAGAATAATTTCTGATTTTTCATTATTAACAATAACCATCAATATCTAAATGTATCTTTGGGAAGTGTTTTTACCTGCTGAGCCTTGATCAGTTTAGCAACAGCAAGCATCAACCGTATCTTTGGCGATCTTTTCACATCAGATCCATTGAATAGCATGGCTACAAACTCTGCTTCAACATTCTCCTTTGTCTGGTAGATATCAGACCTCTGTCATAATTTCTCTTGTGAATTCAGAGGTTTCTTTTTCGAAGCAGTTTGCCAAAAAATACTCTGATCACAACTGGCTGTGCTTGGTTGGACCAGCCTATCTGTCCCTCGTCAGTTTTCCAACTCTGATCCAGGCATGTTTTGGAGATGAAAATCCATCCAGAACACTGAGAATAAACTTACCAGCAGACCCCCCTGGCATGTTTGAGGCACATGCCTAAACAGTCTTCTCCTAAATTGCAAGAGAAAGAGCGCCCCACCGGACCAAGAACCCTAATAGTGGGCAACACAGCTGTGGATGGGATTAAAAACTTCTGCAACAAGAAAAACACAGAAGTTCTGATTGGTACCAGTAACGTGGTGTTCAATATCTCAAGAGAATATTCTTCCAATCACAGAAGAGCGCCCGTCTCTAGAAAACCTTATTATACACTGTGGAGCCATGGATGACGTGGCTAAGAAAAAATCAGAAGGATTGAATGAGGATTTCACTCGTCTGCTGAATATTGTTGAAGGTCTCAATATCAAGGTGTTTCTCAGCGGACCCTTTCCACCGATTTCTTGAGGAGATGAGATTTTTTTTGAGACTTCTGATGATTAATCAATGGTTGAAAAAAACATGTGCTACTACATCTGTGAACTTCAACGACAACTTTAATATTTTTGAGAAAAAAGACAACTCTTCGAGCAAGATGGTTTCTGTTTGAACAAGCTGGGAGCCAGACGTCTCACATCTAATCTCTTCTATTCAGTAAATAATCCGCCAGCAGCTTCAACCTTCAGCAGAGAACATGGAGTATCAACAACAACGATAATGCTGCCTCCAAGAGCTCCAGCAGAAACAATCAGCCAGTTGGCTGAGAAAGAGAGGTCATCACAAAAGGTCTCCCCGTCGAAATCCACAGGAGAAGTGGACCCCCCCATTATACCCCCATCCC
>JAHUTJ010060200.1:0-11191 GCA_036250325.1 Characodon lateralis
TTAAAATACTTAATAGGGTCTGCATTGCTATGCTCAAGTTAGGTTTAATAATGTGTGAAATAAAATGTATTGTGTAACTTAGTGGCCTGCTCAAAACAGGCCTCTGTGTATGTGTGTGTGTGTCTGACTTAGCTATAATCTGCCCTGCACAGTGAAGATATTTCTGTACATGTCTCAGATAACAGCCAAAAGTAGAATAACAGGAATGTTGTGAAGGTCAAACAGACAGCTGAAGGCCAGGTGTAAGAGTTCAGCTGACACAAATATGTGTTTTTCTTTGTAATCGTACACTCCTTGCTTTTGAATAAAAACCCTGTTCTGGGGAGAGTCAGGTCAGAAGTGTTCTGGTGACTCAGCTGAACCTCTCCCCGGCCGGGTGAAAAGAAACTGTGCAGCCTCTGTGTTTCCTTTTATTATTTAGTTTTACTAAAACAGTATAGCATATGACTTAGTTTTTCCAAAATAAACGAGCACGCAGGAGTTTCTAGGGAACAACTCCATCAACTGGGTGACCCCGATGTGATTTTGGGGAAAGCAGAGAGATTCGGAGAAAACAGAGACCCACCAATGGACATCTGAAACCAGGGTACCCATCTAATCGACAAATAAGGTAGGGAGAACCTGTTTAATCAAACTCTCCTTTTGGCATTTTTCGATAGGCCTAAATTAAATGGTGTCTTATGTCCAAGTAAGTGGAAAACTCTGCTAAATTTATTAAATAAGAGAAATGTAAGGAAATCTGAATGAGGTTAAATAATAGAATTAATAATGAAAAAAAAGAGGTTGAAGATTTTTTTCCTGAGTTTGGCAACTCCACATGTTTTTTGACGAAAATGATTGTGCTGGGTTTGAGGCCCGTAGTTTGGGAAACTACAAATTCTGAAAGCGGTTTTAAATAGGGTTTGAGTTCCTTTGAGCAGGGTTTGAGGCCCTTTGAGAAGGGTTTGAGTCCCTGAGAGTTTTATGTTTAAAGGAGTCAGAAGCTAAGATCGGGCAAAACACAAAGGTTTGAATGCTGTATTTTATTCGAGTTCTGTCTCGATAAAACCAGATTACAGATGTGATAATTCATAAAACACATAGTCGAAGTCCCGTGAAGCTATAAGTTACTGTGAACAGATTGTATGAATCTGTAAGACCAGTAACAGTGAGAGCATGACTGTGAGTTATAAATGACATTTGTAACAAGACCAGCATGAGAATACTATGAGCTGAAAATAGCATGATTCAGCGAGATTAGTCATAAACTGGACAGCAGTTAGTGCATTCCAGTAAAATAACAAGTTGCACAAAACACAAACACATAAATCGTATGAGCTGTGCACAGAAAACATAATCTGTGAGACAGACGTTGTCAGGCGGAGTGAGAGAGAGCGCGAACGGAGAGAAAACGCTGCAGTCGGCAGAACTCTCATAGCGGTTGAGTGAATGCAATCAATCTGTCTGATGTAGAATATAAACTATCTATGTGTGTAACCTGTGTGCAGACGGAGGAGAGGGGAGTGAAGCATAGAAGGGACAAGCTAGAAGAGAATAACCAGAAACACTCCTTATTTGGACATGAGGATATTGTTGCTGGGGAGACATTTACAGACAGGATGGTTGTGTATGTGTGCTGCATAGCAGCGTGGGGTATATAAAGGTATTGTGGTGCAATTCCAAAGGAGACAACACACAGACGTTTCCAGTTACCCGTGTAAGTGTGGTGTCTCCTCTCTGAATTCAGATTGGTTTTAATAAACTTGTGGAAACGTACAACTGATCTCTGACTGAGGATTGTCCTTTGGGGTNAACACACAGACGTTTCCAGTTACCTGTGTAAGTGTGGTGTCTCCTCTCTGAATTCAGATTGGTTTTAATAAACTTGTGGAAACGTACAACTGATCTCTGACTGAGGATTGTCTTTTGGGGTGCCAAATAAAAAGAGTTGATGGAGTTGTTCCCCAGAAACTCCTGCATGCTCGTTTGTTTTGGTAAAGCTAAATAACACAGAGTCTGCACAGTTTATTTTACCCCGGCCGGAGGAGAGGTGTTCCAGCTAAGTCACCAGAACACTTCTGACCTGACTCTCCCCAGAAGAGGGTTTTTATTCAAAAGCAAGGCGTGTACAATTACAAAGAGCGAGTGTCAGTTGACTCTTACACCTGGCATTCAGCTGTCTGTTCGACCTTCACAACATTCCTGCTATTCTACTTTTGGCTGTTCTCTGTAGACAGAAATATATTCACTGTTGTAGGGGAGATTATAGCCAAGCCAAACACACACACACACACACACACACACACACACACACACACACACACACCTGTTTTGAGCAAGCCACTAAGTTACACAGTACATTTCATTTCACACATTATTAAACCTAACTTGAGCATAGCAATGCAGACCCTATTAAGTATTTTAAATATTTTCCAACAGTATTTAAACTAGTTCACTTTGAATTCCCTTTTTTAGTTCCACCTCTCTCCCTTTCATTACCACACTTGTTCTACCCTGCTTCTACTGACTTTCATTTCTCCTTCCACCAAATATTTCCTTGCCCTTTGTAATTGTTTTTATTAAAACTGTTATATAAAATATAGATGCATTGTCATTTGCTACAGCTGCTCTGCTGTGGTTTTTATTTTCTCCACAAGTCATCTACTTGCTCATGAAGACATGAATGCTGCATTTGACTGGAGGTGTTTTTTATTGCCTTATTTTATCACATCATTTATATATATCGAGATATATATATATATATATATATATATATATACAATGTTGAGCCATGCTCCTTATGCGATGATAGATGGTGCCTGGGGGTATCTCCTCCCAGATCCTGACCAGGGCATCGCTGAGCTCCTGAAGAGTCAGAGGTCCAAACTGATGGCGTCAGATGGATCTAAACATGTCCCAGAGATGTTCTATTGGATTTAGCTCAATGTAGCATGGAGGCCAGTCAATGTTATCAATTCCTTCATCCTCCAGGAACCTCCTGCATACTCTTGTCACATGAGTCTGGGCATTATCATGCACCAAGAGGAACCCAGGACCCACTCCACCAGCGGAGGGTCCGACAATGAGTCACAGGATTTCATCTAGATTGCTAATGACAGGCAGGGTGCCATAATTTATTCTGTACAGGTCTGTGCATCCCTCCATGGATATGCCTCCCAGACCAACACTGACCCACCATTAAACAGATCATGCTGAACAATGTTGCAGGCAGCAAAATCACCGCTGCTTCTCCAGACCCTTTCAGGTCTGTTACATGAGCTCAGAGTAAACCTACTCTCATCTGTGAAAAGAACAGGGCGCCAGAGCTGATCCTGCCTATTATGTTGTTCTCTGGCAAATCCCAGTCGAGCTCCATGGTGCCAGGCAGTGAGTACAGGGCCTACTACAGGACATCTGGTCCTTTAGGCCTTCCTGTGTTTCTTATGGTTCGGTCAGAGACATTCACGCCAGTGGCCCACTGGAGGTCACTTTGTAGGCCTCTGGCAGTACTCTTCCTGTTCCTCCTTCTACAAAGGAGCAGATAGCGGTCCTGCTGATGGGTTAAGGACCGCCAACGGTCTTGTCCGTCTTTCCCAGAGAAACTGCCAGTCTCCTGGAATATCCTCCATACTCTTGAGACTGTGCTGGTAGATACGGCATACCTTTGGGATGTGGCACATTGTAATGTGCCTTCCTGGTTAAGTTGGACTGCCTGTGCAACAACTCTACGGTCTATATATAGCATGATGCTACCAGTAGAGACACTGACCCAGGTCAAATGCAAAACTACTGAAAAAAATAAGGGGGAAAGATATCTTTGGTCTCAACCTGCAAATTCTTGTTTTTGGTGTTGTTTCACTGTTGCCCCAAAAAGCACAGAGTACATCAATAAATAGGTTAAAGGTTTACATTTCCAGTAGAGGCTTTGTTTAGTCCTACGATTTTACAAAAAATTCAGGTCATTAATTCCAGTCTGTAGTGAACTTGCAAATAAACTTGCCTTGCCCTTAGTACATCTGATGCTAATTACATTAACACCAACAACCCCCTTTAATTTATTTTACTTTGGATATCCCAAGACATGTCTTTTTTCACTGTTATTTCATTTTTCCAGGACTGGCCAAGAAGTGATGCTCTGCCAGAAGGGACAAGATTTCTGCAGAAATATTGCCAAGTATCCGCACAATTCCCACAAGTTTGTTTTCATTTTACTGAATGTTGGACCAGAAGCAATGAATTTCACCTATCAGTGTGCAATAACAGTGGTAGTAGGGAATACATTTTACACCGAAAGAGGAACACCAATCAAACTACAGCAAGGTATTTTACTGCAAACTACCACATAAATATATTGACACTCAATATTTCAGTACAGTAAAAAACATTCAAATAAAAAAAATCTCTCATAGCCAGCAAAACCTGACAAAACATAAAAGTGTTATCTCATTTGATAAAACAGACATAGATCATCCTAAATGCTCTACACAGACATTGGGGAAACACAAGAATGTGTAAAAAAGAAAGCTAGTATACATATTTTACTCTGGAATACAGCATTACTTAAATGAGCATAGTTTGATAAGGAATATCTAACTTCAAACAAATCACAGTATTAACTCCTACCATCTAGCCAGCTTTGCCATTTTCATTACCTATTCCCTGCCTTAATGTCCACCAAAGACAGATAGCTGATGTACAATTTAAAATGCGTGGACCAGAATGTAGTAACCAAGTTAAAATAATCCCTTCTATGAGTTGTCCCATTAGATCAAACTCCAGTCGCACTAATAAAGGGACCTCATACGATTTCTCTGTCTGTAGAGTTAGAAATACTTTTAATAGCATTTAGAATATTCCAAGATGAATCTATTTCTAAGGTCTATTGTCAGCTCTCTTTGCTTCATCTTGTTTGTAATCAGATGAAAAGGACAGTCCATCTTCTAATGAGCTCACATGGATTCTGATTGGTCTGCTGGCCCTGGTGTTGTTCTTCTACAGCTGTGTAATCACCTGCCTCTACGTGAGACTGACAGTGACTACCAGGGTAACTTTCTTACTGATTTATTTA
Source organism: Characodon lateralis (assembly GCA_036250325.1). Classification (NCBI taxonomy): domain Eukaryota; kingdom Metazoa; phylum Chordata; class Actinopteri; order Cyprinodontiformes; family Goodeidae; genus Characodon; species Characodon lateralis. The sequence goes on from JAHUTJ010060200.1 coordinate 5,048, forward strand.
TTTTACTGATTTATTTTACTGATTTATTTATATAAGTTCCTCAGAATCTGACGTGTTATGCATGCAGGTGCATCTCAGTACGTTACAATATCAGCAAAAGTAAACTTTCTTCTGTAAGTCTCTCATCTTTCTTTTGTCAAATGCCTATTGATTTTCTACGGGGTTTAGGCTAGACCAGGATTTTTTTCAGTGAAGAAGGTATTGGGGGTGTCAAGAAAATTCAATATTTCAATGTTATAGATACTAAAATGATAATTTCTTTAAGGTACTAATCTGCAAAGAAATCAATTCAAAATTTGCCATTTTCATCTCCCAAAGTTAGTATACAGGTTCACACTGCAGAAGAAGAGCAGAGAAGAGTCTAAGCTCCTGTTTAGTTAATCAGCAAAGAAATTATGATGCAATCAGCTAAACAGGACCATTGCTGTTTACATTTTCATAGACGAGGCAACTTATTATGCGGTAATTACTATATGAATCAGACACTTATTTAGACTGTAAAAGAAAAGCTAAACTTGTTTTACAGACCAGATCCTTGTTGATTTCCAAAAGGATATTTTATATAGCGACACACAAAAAAAAAATCCAACAGAGGCTTGCTTGCCTACTACCCTTTGCTTTCTTTGCCTCTTCACTGTTCTACCAGACTCTGGGACCTTGATTTCCAAATGAATTTCCATTAATAAAAGCTGTCTTTTCAAAAATACACAAAAAATAAATTCTTACTTCATGAGGTAGGCATTTTATTAAATGGTTCACCCACTTTGTTTTCTAACTACAAGTTTGACTTCACATTCAAGATAACAGCCTATTTTTCTACATTTATTTGGCTTGAGTGCAGACAGGTCTCCAGCCTATCATTTTCAGTGCTGTGGGAAGACACGCAGAGCCCTTTTAAAACAGAATGAAACATCTGCCAGTTGTTGTTCGCCATGTTATGATGCATGTTGTTACACTATTGCCTCTGCCTTCACCTCTCAGCAGTGATTACTTCTGTGATTTGTTAGTAAAAACAATAAAATATCAAAACATTCTAGATTTTCACTGAAAGACACCCCCCCCAACCAACCGCAATCCAACCTCCTCCTACCCCTGCCAACCCCTCACCCAAACCCAAAGCGAAAAGACTTCAAAGTTTGAAAAGACAGTAAACAGAAGTAGGGCAAGACTGGAACAAATGAATCAGAGAGTAAATGTCTAAACCACAGATGGTTTTAAAAGACAAAAGACATTTGTGGCAAATTACTCACTAAACTCTCAAGGTCTGCTAGGACAGTCTCTGTTGTTCATCGTGGTTCCTAAGCTAGCCTCAAATGTCTAAACGGCTGAAAGCACATCAGCCTGAGAGCTTTGCTTTGCTAAAGTCTTGGAAAAACACTGGAATGTGCTTTTTTAGAGAAAAACATGTTGGGTCCATGCGTTCATGCAATTTAATAATCTATTTCATAAACTGGCACTCATCTCTTTTTATGCTCAATTCACTTCAGTTTTATTTATATAGTGCCAATTCACAACACATGTCATCTCAAGGTACTTTACAAAGTCAATCCAATAGAATCATATAAATTTCAAGTCAGGTACATACATTCCAGTTGATCCTAGTTATCAAACAGAGCAGTCAAATTCAGTTTATCATTCAAACTGATTAAAAAGTTTTCTAAGGAAACCCAGCAGATTGCATCAAGTCAGTGACTTGCAGCATTAACTCCTCCTGGATGAGCATGTAGCAACAGTTACACTAAGAAAAAAGAGCCTAAGAACTTCAATTCAATTCAGTTTATTTATATAGCGCCAATTCACAACACATTTGTCTCAAGGCACTTCACAAAAGTTCATTCCAATTAATCCTAACCACTGAACAGTGCAGTCAGATTCAGTTATTTATTCAAATTGGATAAAAAGATTTCTGTCTAAGGAAACCCAGCAGATTGCATCACTGAAAGACAGGGCCATGTGGATCGTCGGTAGAAGGTGAGCATTAAGTTGTTGCCAGCAGAAGCTTGGACGATGCCCCCTCCAGAAAGGTGTCACAGGTAGACACAGAGTCAGGCCAGGTGTAGCTTCTAGGAAGAGAAAAGAGAGAGAACATAAAGTTAGAAGCTGAAATAACAGCAAACAATGCAAAATTGGAGAGTAGTGTGAGAATGTAGCGAAGAGGGTGAAAGTGGTCATTATGTCCTCCAGCAGTCTAAGCCTATNAAAATTGGAGAGTAGTGTGAGAATGTAGCGAAGAGGGTGAAAGTGGTCATTATGTCCTCCAGCAGCCTAAGCCTATAGCAGCATAACTACAGAGATAGCTCAGGATAACCTAAGCCACTCTAACTATTAAGCTTTATCATTTAGGAAAGTTTTAAGCCTAGCCTTAAAAGTAGACAGGGTGTCTGCCTCACGGACTAAAACTGGCAGCTGGTTCCACAGGAGAGGAGCCTGATAACTAAATCATCTGCCTCCAATTCTACTTCTAGAGACTCTAGGAACCACCAGTAAACCTGCAGTCTGAAAACAAAGTGCTCTGTTAGGTATATATGGAATAATCAGATCTCTGATGTATGATGGAGTTAAGATCATTAAGGGCTTTATATGTGAGAAGGAGAATTTTAAATTATATTCTGGATTTAAAAGGGAGCCAATGAAGGGAAGCTAAAATAGGCAAAATATGATCTCTCTTTTTAAATTTCATCAGAATTCTTGCTGCAGCATTTTGGATCAGCTGAAGGCTTTTAACTGCATTTTGTGGACATCATGATAGTAAAGAATTACAATAGTCCAGCCGTGCAGTAACAAATTTATGGACTAGTTTTTCAGCGTCAGCCTTGGACAGGATATTTCTAATTTTGGCGATATTCCAGAGGTGAAAAAAGGAAATCCTATATTGTTTAATATGGGATTTGACCAGGACATGTGGTTTATGGGATAAATCACATGTCCTGGTCAAAAATAACACCAAGGGTTTTTACTTTATCACCAGAGGTCAATATAATGCTGTCCACATTAATTGATTGACTAAGCGGTTTCTTTTTCAAAGATTGCGGTCCAAAGACAACTACTTCTGTCTTGTCTAAATTTAGAAGCAGAAAATGTAAAGTCATCCAAGTTTTTAGATCTTTGACATATTTGCTGCCACACCTGAGGCGCCGGACGGTTTGCCAGAATTGCTTCGAGGCCAACCGGTAGTCCTTCTCCATGGCCTCACCGAACTCCTCCCAGGCCCGAGTTCTTGCCTCTGCCACAGCCTGGGCTGCGGCATGCTGAGCGGTACCCGTTAGCCGCCTCAGGAGTCCCGCAAGCCAACCACGGCCGATAGGACTCCTTCTTCAGCTTGACAGCGTCCCTTACTGCCGGTGTCCACCACCGGGTTTGGGGATTGCCGCCGCGACAGGCACCACAGACCTTACGGCTGCAGCTACGGGCAACAGCATCGACAATAGATGTGGAAACATGGTCCACTCGGACTATGTCTTCAACATCCCCCGGAATCTGGTCAAAGCTCTCCCGGAGGTGGAGTTGAATACATCCCTGGCCGAGGGCTCCGCCAGACATTCCCAGCAGACCCTCGCTATGCACTTGGGCCTGCCAAGTCGTTCTCCTTTTGCAGCGGATCCTGGCTGTCATGATTTTAACAGCCAACTTAACCCACATGCAGAGACACTCAGAGAAAAGATCAGTAAAAGAAGTTTTATTGAAAACTCGGTCAGGAGCAAACGGAAGCAGCGAGCCTAATCTCCGTCACTGTAAAACACAACAGGAAAAGATTAGAGACTGAACCTCAGAATGTGGCCTGATAGAAACACTATCTTACTGGAGAAATTGTGGAACCCGCCAGGAAGAGGAATTTTGTCAGGAGAGGAGCACAGTCAGCCAGGTTCAGTTCAAATCCAGGAGGAAGTCTGCACCACAAACGGAGGACTGGAACAGGTCAGCCAGAGATCGCACCTGGAACAGGTAACAGGAGGAAGTCAGAGTTCTTTCAGAAAAAGACACTTCAAAAATATTTCACAGCAAATTGCAGGGTTTTCAGAGCAGAAGATTACCACGGAGGGCAAAACACTCAGGCAACGAAGTGTTGGCAATCCATTCTCTTTATGCCTCCCAGCTGATGGATGAATAAGTGTGCAACACCTGTCGCCTCAGGCACTCTCCTGCTGGCGGCACCTAGTGTTGGAATGATGTTAGTATCAGGCAGCAGATGACTCCAGATCCTGACACTGACCTTAACCCTTCAGAAACAATTTGTACATTCTGGTAAATAAAAAAGAGCTTAACTTTTCAACATGGTGGTAAAGAGATATGTCATTTGGATTATGTATTTACTGGATACATACTGAGCTGTCCTGGACTTCTCCTGCCTTGGGGAGGGATGGCCCCCTATACTATAGAACATCTATGATCTTGTGAGTTGTGGTTGAATAATTCTGCTTCCAGGTGGCAGGCTTGGTGCATTGCCTGGGGCCTTTTGTCTGGGGGCTGCCATGTGTTGCTTTTTAGCACTTATGGCCCTTTTCCACTGGTCTCTAGTCAGCGCAGCTTGGCTCGGCACTTCTAACTTATTAGGATTTTTCATCAGTAATAGTTACATGGAGCCGTTTTTTATACCTGGTTGGATGTAGTTCCATGTGAGGTGAGTCATGCTGGAAACGCGACATCAGAAGACTGTTGGTCAGTGATGGGGTAGTCACATAACTCAAGCAACTCCCTTTCAAGAATCAGATCCGCCATATAAAAAAATAAAAAATAAAACTAGCAACAGCGACTGAGCATATCCTGATATTGAAAGAAAATGGAAGTACTAATAATGACATTGTGGTCCAAGAACGAGGTGTAGACATTTTTGTGCTTGGTGGTTGAGAATAAGATACAGAAGAAGCTGGACAAAGCAACCAGAATTGAAAAAGTATTCTAAGAGGTGTCTGAGTTGAGGGCCCCTGAGGGCTAACAACGAACACCTAAGCAACACCGGGAGAAGCTTAAAACTTTAAAAATATATTACATCAAGAACCACAATGGCTGAAGTGGTTTGAACCAGACAAATCAGGAAAAAACTGGATTACATGATGGATATTGGTGAGTGTTTTGTGACTTTAAGCATCTTTTATGCTGCTCATCCTATCAACAGTAACCTTATTTTGTATGAACAAAGATGTCAATTTTAATGTCAATGCTGAAAGACAACTGCTGCGCGCCAGAGTTTTGTAGCTCCATGACGTCACTGGGATTCCAGTTATGAAACTTCCTCCTGTCTGGGGTCTGTCACAAAAATGGGTTAATACTGTGCATTCTGAGATTTTGAGTTTTCACCAGTCTCCTTTGTTCTGTGCAGTTCAGACCTTATTTAATCCCACGGCTGGGCGGATTAAATGCAGAGGACTTTTTCGTTGTAACAGGGGGCGGAGTATCTCAGAATCCTGTTTTTGTAGAGCAAAATTGCCCTGACACAAATAGGCAAATGAGCAATAGGTTTTTTTATATGGTATCCCTCTAATAACGGTACTGGACAGGTGGGAAAAATAGAAAAAAATAGATAAAGCAACCTTCTAGCAACATCTTATTTAAAAATTAGAGGGATCAGATGCAGATGCACCTCAGTTTCTTCCAAAAACTGCATCTGTTTCCAGCTCTTCACTGAGTACACTCACTTTGTGTAAATGTATCATTACAAATTGTTCCATCTTCACATGTTTTGAACATGCTGAAGTTGATGTTGGTCATCTGGGAAGCACCATCATGAAAACTAACAGGTGCAAGTGCATTTAAGCAGGAAATCCAATATTCCTTTCTCTGCTAATGCCATATATATTCTGTGATTTAGTTATGTTGAGCAGAGGAAGATGAATGTTGTATGAATAAACAAAAGTAAAGTTGGACATGTAATGTATATTTTCCTATGTAGAGTTATATAGGCTTATCAGTTGAAATCAAGATGCATCTACAGGGGTTGGACAATGAAACTGAAACACCTGGTTTTAGACCATAATAATTTATTAGTATAGTGTAGGGTCTCCTTTTGCAGCCAATACAGTGTCAATTAGTCTTGGGAATGACATATACAAGTCCTGCACAGTGGTCAGAGGGATTTTAAGCCATTCTTCTTGCAGGATAGTGGCCAGGTCACTACGTGATACTGGTGGAGGAAAACGTTTCCTGACT